>JAQIXA010000008.1:0-112131 GCA_034699045.1 Nanhermannia cf. coronata Gr-Ori-00579 | reverse complement strand
AATAGATAAGATGAGTATAATAGAGTACCCTAAGCAAAAGTACCATAATTATAATTAAACTCATATTACATTACATAATTATGCATAATAAGAGTTTTATGAATTAAGGTACTTTTGCTTAGGGTACTCTATTAATACTCATCTTATCTATTCTGTTGTACCTATACTACCTACTTCCTTAATTTCATAAATAGTTTACGATATACCTACCTATTGGTACCTATATTTTAGTAAATTTACAATTTACTAATAAAAATGCCACGAATAGTCTTTATTAATTACAATTACTAGTAGTATAGTCAGTAAGTAGTAGTATTGTAGTAGTGAGGATTGAGTATGCATGCTAGCTTTGAGTCATACATATTACAAAAAAAGTAGGTAGGTATAGGTACATGTAGGTATAAAAGTTTTGAGTCATTCATTCGATTCACTAGCAGTCTGCAGACTACTGCACTGTAGTCTATAATAAATGGAATAAAATATAAAATACAACAAATTCGTAATGTAATGTAAGTGTGTGTAAGTGTATTTAATTTTTATAATAATTTTTATAATTAATAATCATGTCGTAATTTTCGTCCTTCAATCAAAATTTTTGATTAAAAATTCCAGACCAGTGCCAAAATCCAAATCAAATCTAACTATTACCTACAACCTACAACTACAAAATATAACTCAAAATCAGCTGCTGACTTGTAGAATTTTTAAAGGTAATTATTATTAAACATTTTTATTATTCTCTAATAAAATTATAAACCTAATTCATTAATTAAGATTCCTAAATTATTAGAACAAGCTTTATAGCTTATTATTATTTATCAATTTATTATTATTTAGATATTTAAGGAATCTGGATAATATCGTAAAAAATGAAATAATGGTGAAAGTTTAATAAGGGGCCAAAGCTAGGTCAAGAACCAGAACAATAGAAATTTTATTACTATTTTTTTAGTGATTTCTACTGTTGAAAATAATAGGAATTCAGAAGTTAGTGGGAGTTGACTTTTCGATTAAAGTAACAGAACCAGTTACATTTTCATAAGTTTTATGGAAACAAAAAAAATACTTTTTTACAGATAAAACATTTTTAGGTAAGGTCGAGGCATTTTTTATTCAACCAACTATTCTTTAATACTACCTACCTATTATAATTAGAGTTCATAGATTGACATAAGAATACAATTACATAATATTACAGTAAGGTATTTCTTTATTAATGCTAATTACATAACTAGTTAGTCATTGAAAGTGGTTCTTAGCCCTTTTTATTTGACATTCTTCAGCTCATTAATTTTTTACTTTTTATATTTTACAGAATGGCTGGATCTTCAAGTTTTACCTATGATAAATCCAATCCATTTTTTGCAACTGATGATGTTGATGATGCAACATTTTTAAGAGCTGCTCCTAAATCCAATTATGATACTTCTTCATTCGAAGACCGAAGGCAACAATTAATGGAGGAAAAGAGGAAGATCGAAGAGAGGACTGTCATGTCTTCATTTCGATCTATTTCTCTGCTTCAAGAGTCTGAAGAAATAGGAACAGCCACTTCTAGGGTAGATACTTACATTTTAACTCATTTTAATATATATTTTATAATTATAATTATAAAATAACGTCTTTATCTACTATACTAATTTGTACATAAAAACAATTTAAAAAAAATTATTTGTAAGATTATGAACATAATGAACATAATGTACTGAAAGCATAATTACTATTATATTTAGAACTAATATATACAATACAAACTAGGTATATATTATTCTTATAAAATATAGATAGATTGATCTACCTAAATCATTTTTTATATTTAAATTTTATATAGGAATTGGTGTCTCAAAGAAATCAGCTAGAAAATACCGAGAGAAAATTGGATGAAATAAATAATACTCTAAGAACAAGTCAAAAACACATCCAAGGAATAAAGGTTATAATAGTAAAAAATATAATATTATATTTAGTTACCTGCCTATCTTAAACTTACACAAAAAACAGCATGTAATAAAGTAAAAAACGAAATCTATATTACATAGGTACCTAATACTAATTACTATGCAGTACGATTAATTGAATTTTATTATTATTATTATAGAGTGTATTTGGAAGCATTAAAAACTATTTTTCTGGAACCAAAAATGAAGTTTCTCTTCCCAAGTCAATCCCAGAACAATCAGAAGCAGATGAAGCAAATGAAGGCGAAACAAATACTAAAAATGAACTTTCTCGTATCCTACAATCATCTAAATTAAAATCAATAAATGACGGTGAATGTGATGAATATGAAAATCATCCTGCAATTAGAATGAAAAGTGGAAACTCTCAAATGAATAACTCCAAATCAGTTGATGAAATTTTGGACAACAATTTAATGGAAATGAGTCATTCACTATCTAGATTAAAATTATTAGGAATGGGTCTTAATGAAGAGTTAAATGAACAAAATGATATTGTAGAACGTGTAACTACTAAAGCAGGTATGTACATGTTTCTAGAAATATAATAACCTTAATACCTTTTGTATTAGGTCCTTAACCATATTTGAAGGAAGCTACATAAATTATTTCCTCGTTTGTAATAATTTTTTTTTAAATTTTTTTTTCAGAAAATGTGGATCATCGTATTCAAAGTCAAACAAAAGACATGAATAGAATTCTTAAAAAATAACAAAACTATTTATTAAATTATTAGATCTTCATGAATTAATAATTATGTATCGTTATCGTAAGGCGTAAGACTAACTATATCGTACTATGCACTATATAAATTCCATTTTTGAAAGTCATTTCTTATTTAACTTTAATTTAATAATCGGTAAAATTACAATGTATTTAACTATGATAAATCTAATCTTAAGTTAGTATTGGTATAATAAATATTTACCAAAGAGATACTTATTTATCATTAAGCTAAAGATGAGTTAAGTAGGTACATATTACATAATTATTAATGCATTACAGATTATATATATGTACCTGTACCTACATAAATATATAAGTAGGTAGGTACCTAGTACCTAGTAGCTACATACATAATATGAGTTGAAATCGTATATAAGTATAAGGTAATTTCATTTCTTTAAAATTGATAAATGTATGCTAAATACTATTGAACTATGTATGATTCTGAATTATGATTCTGATTTATCTTTAAAAATATTTAAATAATTAAGGATAACTACAATATTTTTAAATTTTTGCTACTCTTTATTTAGATATTAATTTTTACTAATGGAAAAATAAATTATTATAATTTTGATTTTGATTTTGATTTTGAATCATAATAATTATGAAATGAATACTAAATTATTATAATAGTAATCTAGTATGTAGTACCTACTCTAATGTTTTACAGTTATCCATCAGATTATCAAATCTCGCTTCAGCTTTAGCTCAGTCTTTGTATTCAATCAATGATAACTTTTCATAATATTATTAAATTATACATATAAATACATAAAATAAAGGATGACATTATAAAGAGGGAGTTTACAATAATGTTTCCTTTAATTAATGGAAAAAAATTTTCGTCTCAAGTCTGCCCTTTTCCACATAAAACTTAATTTTGAATCTAATGAAAAAGCTTATTAGATTTTTTGAATATGTTTTCGCTACTAGCTCTTAAATAAATTATTATTAATTTTCCTAAAATAAGACTAACTAGGATAATTAGTTTTAATAGAAATTGATATTTTGGGACTTTTTTTACAAGAAATTAATCGAAAATAGCTAATCGTAAGTTTTTATATTACACTGTACCTGTAACAGGGTCTACTAGGCTGTGGTTTAACTTAAGATAATTAAGGGCTTAGATCTCCAACAGACTAAAAATATAACGTTTTTAATTTATGCTTATTTTTATGCTAATACTAAGACTAAAGTATCCAGTAACTTAAGTAACCCTCTATTAAACTACTACTATTATAGATACTACCTTAGCTATGTATGAATTGCGTACATGAATACCTATATGCATTATGCTGTAAAAATATAATAAAAAAACGAAAATAGTAAAAGAATAAAATTTTCAAGTTTTTCATTTTCATTTAAATCTTTAATACTCCTTGTTTTTACTCAATAGTTTACATTAATTATTAAATTAGAGTTACATATTTAAATAGTACATACAAGATCGTAATAATTAAATAATAACTAATAGATAAATCCACAACACGGGACATGCGAATTGGGAAATTTTTGGAATTCACGTGTAAATTGTAGTAAATACACACAAAAGGTAATTGTGTCTAACCATAAGTATGTATGTAAATGTACCCTATATACTAATGATATCTTCATTTTATTATATAAATAGGTTTAAAACATTAAAGTATTTATCTCTAATAATAATTACATACATTGTAATACATATGTATTATGTATATATAGTACTTATAGTATAGTTAGTAAATTCACAAAATTTATATTTATAAATGTTTTAAAATCTGTAAAAATATTTACAGTGTATGTTTGATGAATAGCTGTATAGTATTTTTATAGCTTATATTATTACCTTCTTAATTGTATCCTATACTTAAATATATTCATTAAATATTATAGGTTATATAAAAATTAGGTCTAAATAGTAATTGATAGTATAAATGTACAGGGTATACATTATACATGTAATGGATAACAATAATTAATCGTGGTACGATAATAATAATACAATTTGTTCGCAATACAATAATAATAATATATTATTTAAAAAAGTAATTAAGGTTAATAATGTAATGGTAAAGTAACAAGAATAATTTATAATTTATCTTTAGATATAATAGTAATTATAATAACGATAATAAGTTGCATATTTAATAAA
The DNA here is from genome assembly GCA_034699045.1 of Nanhermannia cf. coronata Gr-Ori-00579. Lineage (NCBI taxonomy): Eukaryota > Metazoa > Arthropoda > Arachnida > Sarcoptiformes > Nanhermanniidae > Nanhermannia > Nanhermannia cf. coronata Gr-Ori-00579. The sequence goes on along the minus strand of JAQIXA010000008.1, from coordinate 107,310 downwards.
ATGTATAATTGGTAAAAATGGCCATTTGGACTTTTATTGCAAAAAAGTACAAGTACCAGTATCATGTCAATATTTTTAAGTGTAAAATAGATTTTTCATAAAACTAAAATGACATTCACACGTTCGATTCGATTCGATTCATTTTTAAGACAGTGAATAAATACTATAACTATAAATACATAAATTAACTAGGCATTACATTTATGGATGGTAATATGTATTATCAAAAAAGCAATTGAAATGAAATTAAGTGTATAAGAAACCACACTTACATAATAAAATTTGAGTAGGATACCTAACCTACCAATGCAATACCAACCTCAACCTGCATATATGCTATGATGCTATGTTCAAAAAATTGATAAATTATAGTAAAAAAATAGACTTTTTAAAAACTTGTATTGACCTGAGGATAAGACAAAACTCGATCTCAATAATCGCAAAACCAACGATACATTTGAATTGATTATTTTAGATTAGATTTCATCGTCAGTATAAAGTTTAAAATTCAAATTAACTATGATAAAGCCATTTAAATTTTAAATTACTATTTTTAATTTGTTTCAAAATACCCCAAGATAAGCTCGGGTACAAGAAAATTAACAATTTCCTACTACTGCTAAAAATAGTAAAATAATTTTATGCAAGTTTTATGTAGGTATTAGCTAGGTATGTAATCAGTAATCATTAATTATACCAGAAAAATTTAGAAAAAATTAATTAATTACTTGTAGGTTGAAACTGATCGATCGGTTTTGAGCAGTTTTATAAATGGTATTTTTTGGTTTAAATTAAATTGTACTTAAAGGTATACCAAACCAAATAGGTACTGTATATTAATGAAAAAAGTCAAGCTAATTTAAGTCGATATTTTACAGTTGATTGTTATGTATCATTATCATCGGGATTTAATTATTTCATTAAAGTTACTGATTAAAGCCAAGAGTTAGAGTTAACAGTATTGTACATTTTAATTGTAGTAATAAGTAGTACTTATATATAATATGAATGAGCTACCAAAATTATCAATTATCATAATTCACAACCTTTTTAGAAGGTAGTATTAATTATACCTATCTATGCATATACATGCAATTAAATCTCAAACTCGAACAACAATTTTCTCAACAATTTTCTCTTTTTTTTCTATCTCGAATGATATATTTTTTTTCTATTTATGTACTTAAACCTCAAATAATGATAATATTTTACACACAAATTATCCTACTCTATAATGTACCCTACCTATACTATACTATTACAGTACAAGTATGTTAATTTAAAGAAAATTTTCAAAGCTACAAGTATTTAAGAAACTACTTTAATCTTAAATTAGATTTAAGATAGAACCGATTTTACATGTATTGTGTTTTATAAGTATTTAGAGATAAGTAGTAGTATAATACCTATGATTTCAATTCAATTCGAAGACATAATACGAGTATAACATTACACTTAACATACATTGTATAAGTATATTTACAGAGGAGTAGTTAGTATTATAATGGTAATAGTAATTGAAATTAGTTGTAATTGTAAATGTAAGGTTTACTTTATATATTCAGTAAGAATTTGATAATAATCTCTTTGAATAAATTGAAAACACATAATTTTAGCCAGTCTCAATCAAGTTGGTAAAAAATATTCTTAAATTACCTAAATTTACTGCCTATACATATGTACCCTACTTTATCTGTAAATACTAATAGTATGTACCTAGTAATAAAATTTATAGAAAATTATTAGTTACCTAATTTAATTAAAGCTGGATTTTAATATGGTATTGTTTGGATTCAACTAGGTTTGCTATCTTTTCTTAAATGTACTTTAGAACGATATCGTAATATTTTGAAATTTTAAAAAATGAATAAGATTATAATTTCAGTAGCCTGTATTGTGTTAAAGTAAAAACGTTTGTTTAATCTCATTTGTCTTTTGAACATTCTTTTGATAATTTTCAACTAGATACCTTATTACTCGTATTTACTACAGATACTAATCGTAAGCATAGCTTTAAAAAATTTGATCTTTTTGCAAGAATTTAAAATTTATTTAAGAACTACCTTATAAAGGAAACGTTCAGATTCATTATATTAGGATTATACTTAATACATATTCTGAATACTGATCTTAATTGTAGGTAAAAATGTGAATTAATTATTTTGTAATCCCTTTAGGTATTACCTACCTTTTGAGTTTCATAATCTGATTCATTATTAATTTGAATTTTCAAGTTATTTGCAAGTACAGATAGGTAATATGGTTAAAAAATGAAACGATTTACATAAGTCAATTTTTAATAAATATTTCAAACAAATGATTGTAAAATTTCCAATTAAAATCAAAGAATTGATAATGTACTAGTAATAAGATCTGTAGCAAAAAAGTTAAGGTATGATAATATATGTATGTATAATAGACCATGTACTTTCCTATAGCATTTAACAGGCTTTAAATTAAATGAAAAAAACATAATCTTATTTAGATTTAGTACGAAAAATTCCTACTCATCTGAGCATCTCGAATCTTGAGCATTTAATATAAAACACACACAATAGACTGATAGATAAGTATAGAAAGAATATGATTATGATTATGATGTAGGTAGGTAGTGAGTACCTTATATCGAAAAAAAATCAACTCGTGAGATTATATAAGAAAGGGGTGGGCACATCATGTTTTATTCAAGATCAGGATTGGACTTTGAGTGTAAGATTGGGCTGACTGACTTTTAGAATTCTCCCACAATATTATTACAATGTACTTAAGTATGTACCTACTATTATGTATATGGTTGAATGAGATTATACATACCTACGTGTATAGCATATTCTGGCTTTGATCTAGCTAGTAAATATACAAGTACTATGTATGTAATGTACGTTTGTTATATATGTATGTATCGTTATTATTATGTCTTTTATGATATATTTTATTGTGCAGATTTAAAAAAGTGCAAAATACCTACAAATTCTTTGAACAAAAATGCACCTCTACTCTCTACTTACATGAAAACTGAAATTGTTCTCAAGACTCAAAACTATGTATTGATTTACCCCTGTTTACTTGCATAATTGTAATTTACCTACCTAAACGAGTATAATTTTATGTCTAATCCTAAGATTACCTTATATATAAGATAATTGGTATTTTAAGTACTTTTCTTTAAATAAGATTTAATTTGGAGGTAGGTGTTGTATTAAAAAAAAGATGAGAAATTTAAGTACCTATAACTATTTATGACATTTTTTTTCAAGAATATTTCAAGCCTAACGGAAGAGGTTAAAGGAAGCCTATTAAGGATAAGTGGAAGATTTATTTTGAATAAGATTTACGTATATTATGTATTATGTATTATGTATTATAATTTTTTGTTTTTTAAAACATACATTCATCCATACCATGCTCCATACATATTTGGTTTGGTGTGTTTAGGATTTCTTATAATTATTCTGTAGTTATTAAACTTACTGACCTTGGTTTAACTTGAGTGTGTTAAGGTATTTATTTTTATTTTATATTTATCGATAGTATGTATCTATCTACTTATTCATGTAGTATAAATGTATTCAAATATTTCTTATTTTTATAAAGAGTATAGGTGAGGTCAGGGCTTTCAAAAAAATGTCCCCTCAAAAAGTGGAAAAATGTACGTGTAATTAATATGAATATTTAAGAATTATGTATGATGCTTGGGTAACTTTTTTTTACTACCTCCTTGGAGGTAGCAGTATTAGTTTGTAATTTATAGTATACAATGGTCAGTAGGTTTATATTAATTATAGATAATATAAATATCCAGTAGTACCTACAAGATTTACAAATCTTATAAATAACCTATGATATTTTATATTTTTTTATAATTTAAGGTATTTAAAAAAGAGTCTTTGATGAATATATATATTTTAAACTTATGTATAATCCAAGTGCCTTACTTTATACCATACTTTTTAAGTATAAAAATTTACACAATATTATTGATTAATTACTTTCTTTACATAAAATTTGATTGATATTCATTTTGGATACAATGAATCCTACTAATATCCTACTAATAAGATGAATAGTACCTTATGTATGTATATACTAGTACATATAGGTATAGTATAATAAAATTATCGTTATTTAAGTAGGTAGATACGAGACAATAAATGACTCCTTTGACTATAAGGCTCAAAAGGAGAAAATAATTTACTACTAACTTTGTGACATTTTAACTTTTTTTTTTTTGTGAAATTTCAATAATAATATAAGTGGAAGTTCTAAACTCTAGGTCTATCTAAATCATAGTATAAGACTTACAGTAATATATAGGTAAGTAGGTAATTAATATAATTTTCATAATATTTAGGGTAAAGTCATCAATATCACAAGATCTGCACATCTTTTTTGCAAAAATGTACGAATTGCATTTGCAACTTGATGCTGCAAAATGAAAACAAAAACAGTTTTTTTTTTCAAGATTTGGAATTGATATTTTAAAGGTAAAATAACTAATATCCAAAAAAGGAAGATTTTGTTACCCCTACTAAATAACTATAAATTACTCTGCTCAGCTTCTTTTTATACTGGTAAATATTTACTTAAATGTTTGTCTTTTTTAATAAATACTAATAACTATAAGACTAAAAATGCTCATTGTAAAAAAAAATTGAGATTCATTGCCTACTGATAAGACTACTAATTATAAAACCATACGTAAGTATAATATATTTAAAATAATATGCATTATGTTTCGTAAAATTACATTTGTGTCTTAAAAATTAGGATTTTTTTTGGTAAAATTATAGTATACTATGTACCTTAAGGTTCGATAACTTATGTAAGCTATTATAACTATGAAATTATTACGGACAGGATTTCTTGGTTTCAACAGAAACTGGCCTTGTAAATCTTATTTAATAATAGTAAAAAATATTTCCTAAAGAGTCTTTAATCGGCATCAATGTCACTTTTTGAAGCTTCCATGTCTGTCCTACTATCTTCCCGATCTTCGGATCTATTTTCACTTTTAACTTTAATAAACTCTGAATTCTTACTACTAAGATCATCCGCTTTATCATCGCCAGCTTCAGAAGCACTATTATTACTTTGCCTTCGATCTACTATACTTTGATCTGGTCCATTTTTGTCATTTTCAGGATCACCAGAGGATTTCTCGCCTGCCAAGTCCTCAGGATCCTCTTGATCATCACTAGCTGAATTTGGTAACTGAGCCATTCCCTTTTTGATTACGGCTTGGTTTTTATCTTTAGTTTGTCTTTTTTCGGCACCTAAGTCTACGGGATCACCCTCTGATTGTTTTTTACCATCAGAACCATAAATATTATTTTGAAGAACACAAACACCATTGATAACTCTCTCCTCATCGTCCTCAGAATCCTCATTTTCATTCAGGAAATTTGATGGATTGAACCATTGAGGAGCCACTGGCTTTCTCCTAGAAGAACCACCGGACAAGGACAGCCCACCTTTTCCTTTTAATTCAAGTAATATAATAAGTTAGGTAATTGAAGGGCTTTCAAGATTTAAGATTATTCAAAAATTTTTTACTGTAGGTACAGGTAGGTACATACCTTGATGTAAATCTGAGGAACGCATAGGGGATCTGCCTCTTCTACGAATTTCTTTACTTGATCCTCCTGAATCCTCACTTCCAACGCTTCCCTATAAAATATTCAAGTCAAATAGGACCATAAATTAAAAAAATTTCAACACTTTCAAAAGGTTAATTTATGCTTATTGTTCGTACATCATCATCATCCTCTTCTTCTTCAAAGAAATCATCATCATTGTCTGATTGACCCCTTGATGCTGCATTGCTCACAGTTAGATCGAGGCCTTCTTCCATCCGATGGTGGTGATGAGAATTTCCAATCCCTTGCCCCAAAAAGGGAAGCACCTGATACTTGTCTTTGTGAAGATCCAACAGTCTCTGGTGTAAAAGAACTCGAAATTGAACAGGATCGAAGGGTTGCGAGGAGAGAGGGGTATCTGATCACAAAAATTAAAAAAAAAATTAGTATTCATAATTCATCACTTAAGAGGAAAAACACACACATTATATATACTACATACATGTTACATATGGTACATTATATATATACTACATTATCGAGTATATACATATGTATGTACATACTCGAGATCTGTACATATCAAATATGATATATTATGTATGTGCAAAACAAGTCTAGACGGCAAGTTCATCGACAATTTTATGGACTTGTCCATATTATACAAAGTAGGTAGTATTATGTATTTAGATATCGTATGTGGATATTACTAGTAATACTAGCGACAATTGCGATATTTTATGTATTAGGTATATAATTTACATGTTTTAGATTATGTATTTTTTATTAATAACTATTTAAATATATCTAATTTTAGAACCTTGGATGAGAGGCGAAGATGTTTGCTGTTTCAACCGCATACGATGGCTATTGAAATTTAGAAAAAAATACATAAATATAGTCTAATGGCTATAATTCTAAATACATAGATATAAAATGTATCTACTTATTATGTAGGTACATCAAAGCTTTTAAATATAAATGAGAGCTCTTACTTGTGAAACCAATTGGTAATGGTTCTAGATGATAATCCAAGTTCTCTTGCCAAAAATTCGATAGCTGATACATTTGGATAAGGATCCAATGCAAAAGCCAATCTCAAAGCTTCCTTTTGCTCGTCGGAAAATAGAACCTTCACAATATCAAAATTAGAATATTTTTAGACATTTGTTATTTTCCTTTGAAATTTTAATACATAATATCATCAAATCTCAAATCAAGATGGCCTAATGCCTAATACAGATACGTATTAGGCATTAGGCCATCGCCATCATTATCATTATATTACTAAAGTAGGTATCTATGATTATAATTATAATACTATTCTTCTAATACCTAGGTGCCAAAATTTAACATAATGATAAAGTAATAAAATGAATATCTATTTACCAATTATTATATTTTGTCATCAAAAATGAAAAAAACTTGTTTGAATACAATCCAGAAGTAGGTAGGTACTAATTTAATTTAAATAGGCAAGGTACTTTAAATTTTAAATAAATATACTCAAAATGTTGGAATATTTGAGATTTCATTACTGTTGTAATTATTACTGATTTCATTACAGTTTACTAATATGTAAGTAAGTAGTCCAATTTCTATAATATTTATATTAACCAAAATTTGGCTCTACTCGTAAAGAACCGGAATTAAATGACTAGTGATTATAGATAATTCATACTGATTGAATATAAGGCAACTTGTAATATCAGTATTATGACTTATTTTTAATCATAAATAAAAAATGTATCAAATTACCCTTTGTTTTTTGGATGGTGGTGCGGCGGCCGAGGAACTACCGGGACTATAGGACTCGTTGGGCGAGTCGTTTGAAGCGTCTGAGGAGCCCTGAGCCCCAGAGTAAGGACCCTCAAGCGGTGAACTGGAGTGGAGGCCGCGTTTCCGTTTGTTGGCCTCTCGGCGCTCGTTCTTGAGATGCTGGAGCCGCTCGACGTTGAGTGAGTCCGCTAACCAAAGTTGCATCCTGATGAAGGGCTCCCGACCCTTGATCGAGAGCATATGCCAGGGCTTTGGTTTTGACAGCAATTCGCTCACTGACCCCTGCGAGAGTCCCAGAACCACCTCGCCAAATATCTTCACAAACAAAATAGAGAAAAGTTAGATGACAAAACAACAATTGTCAAATTCTATTACTACATTTGTTGTTAATTGCATTGAGATTTTTGATTACATTACTTTCTATTAGAGTAATGTATCTGAAACTGATCCTGAATGTAAATTAAGTAAATACTTTCAATGCTACAAAGTAGTAATCTAAAATAGCTAATCATTTTCATTTTATAAGCTAGGAATTAATTTTTTAAAAGATATCTATCCATGATACGAATATCCATAAATTGAGAGACTTATTGTACTTATTATGTATTTATAGTACGGATACTATATATGAACATTACATAAAACAAATATGTTTAGAAAATAGGTAGTTGGAAAAAGTTGCTTACTTTTTGACCAATATTATTGGCGAGGAGAGCCTCTTTGATTTTCGTTGTGATTAGTTGAGTGTCCAAATCTTGAGTTAAAGCTGCCATTTCATAGACACTTGGCTGTTGAGGTAGATTAGCTGGATTTGATCGGTTCAGCATCACTGGGCTAGGGGTACAGCCCTGCTGGTCCCGATCTCGATCTCGATCCCGCTCTCGCTCTCGTTCTCGTTCTCGATCCCTATCTCTTTCTCGGTGATCCCGATGATGAGAAACGGCTGAGGAGGCCGAGGATTTTTTGACAAGATCATGTATTGGTAAATTCGCTAATGATTGTTGTTGAGAAATAATTTGTTGAGGGGTTAAGGGTGGTGGTGGTAACGGGGAAGTTTCGATTGATTTCGGTGGAAGCTCAACAATTTCTTTTCTACTACTGCTGTTGATATTGTTGTTTATACTATTTATATTATTATTATTGTTATTATTAGAATTAGGGTTGGAATTAGAGTTGCTGTTTGGAGGTGCTTTGGTTGGTGTTGGTGGACCTATTAAGGGAGCAAAGAAAAAAGAATAAAAATCAGTATTGAAAGGATCAAGTTGTGAATTGTTTATTTTGTATGCTGTATTTTTTTTATTTTGATAAGTATATTGTTGTAAATACTTAAGGGATACGGCATACAGGGATTTCCTGAATACCCACCAGTTCTCATTAATTTCTCGGGAGCAATTTTATACTGGGAAGCGACCAGCTTGTGGACTGCATTCTCATCCTCCTGTAAATTGCAAAATTTCAAATTTTTATACCTTTTTTGCTTCATTTAAATAAAGCTTCTAGTTATGTGAAATACTTACCAAGAACATTTTCATACGAATAAAAGGTTCTCTACCCTTTTGTGTGAGCATATGCCTAGAAATTTATTCAAATATGTAGGTATTACTTAAGATTAGTATATATAAAATCAACATATTAATAGGATTAATATTAATCCTTTCAAATTTCTAAAACTAGATATAAAGAGGTATGTATACTCGTATTCTTGATAGAATATGATAATCTGTTATTTGCTTACCAAGGTTTGGGCCGAGCCAAGAGATCACTAACTGACCCTTGAGATAGACCAAGGACAGATTCACCGAAAAGTCTTTGCGAAATCGAATACTGACTCAACTGTTCCTTCACCTGTTGAGTGAACAAGATTATTACAAAAAAATCATTAATCACACTTGTCCAGGATATTCAGTTATTAAGGATCATTAAATTTATAAAGGTAGTTGTTATAAAGGTTTCAATTATTTAGAAAGCTCACTTTTGAACTCACCTTACGAACAATGTCCTCAGTGTTTAGATTGTTATATTGGTCGAATTGTTGTTGAGTTATAGGAGGAAGTACTGCTTTTAAGGGACGTTGACTCGGAGAAGAAATGGAAGGAGTGGTAGGCTAGTGGTTTTTAGATAAAAAAATTTGATTAAAAATTTAGATTAAAAATCCTATATAGTAGTACTATAGTAGTCAGCTATATCAAACAAGGGCCTCAATTTTTAAAAGTGAAAGTAAGGCCTGTTGGTTTTTCGTTCAAATCAAAAAACTCTAATAAAATAAAGAATAAAATTAAATGGTCATGTACCTGGGATATAAGTGAGTTTGTGATGGATGCCATTCTCTGGAGTGGAGATGCATTCGAGGAGTCTTCTCCACCACCACTACCCCCTCCCAGCATCTGGTTGAGTGGGGATGGGGCTCCAGAGTTGCTTTCACATTTGGGCCTCACGAGAGAAAAAGCAGAACCCATGTGTCTTATGACATCACTGCTGCTGCTACTGCTCTCCTCCTTTTCATTCTGAAATATTTGGAAAATTAACTTGCTGGATTCTTCTATCGTAGTCTATATAAATTACCATTTAAATGGGTCTTACCTTTTCGTCAACATCTTTGGTATCTGGTGTAAGTCTTTTTGGTAGTGATAGATCCTGAGCGTGACCTCCGCCCAGTCCATTGGGTAACGGTGCTCCGGGATGAAAAAGTGGCGGGAATGGGGATGGCGAGGTGCTCGAATTGTTTGCTGCCAATTTGGCCAATTCTCGATGGTAGGCATCTAGAGCCATTCGGATATCATCTCGTTCCAGCAAAGAACCACCAAAAAGATGTGGGAAAAGCAGGCTGTAGAATCAAAAAACAATTCAAAATCAATAATTGCTACTTAGAATGATTTTATAAAGGGAAATAGATAGTTAGGGAATGATTAGAAAAGTTTCTTGATATAATGTTAGTAGTATAGTGGTGTAGAGAGTGTATTGTATACAGAGTAGTAGTAGTGAGAGTAGATAGGTATACAAAGGCACCTTTGTAGACGTGGATCAGGTTCTCCACCGCCTGCATGGGGCAGTCTGAGTCCCACAAGTTTCGCCAATTCCTCCTGGTAGATCCTCGAGACCTGTTCCTGTGAAATGTCATCATTCTCGTATTTCCGTAACCTTCTCAATGATCCAGTGGGTGATGGAGGACACGGGTTCCCCATACTACCGTTGTGCTCGTTGCTCATCGGGGACTTGGAGCCCGTGTTTTCATCATTGAAGCCTTCTTGGCCCACCGAGGTGCTGTGTTGACCACCACGATGCAGGGCATGGTTTGCCTCCGAGAGAATATGGGCTATTCTGTCATCTGCACCAGACTCTTCGCCACATCGGTACGACGAGAGGCTCCCGGACCCTTCTTTGCCTGCAAATAGGATAAAAAGAGAAAAAAAGATCTTTAAAATCAGGTTTAAAAGTATTTACTTGAAATTTACTATCATTTAAGATTTACTATTTAGTCTTGGGAATAACTTACATAGAGAGGTAACATAATAGTGAGGCAAGGATAGGTAATAAGAAACCTTATACGATGGCGATTACGATAATAATAATGATATGTGATGGGCGATCTGATGGGTTTTTGTACAACAACGTGTACATACATACCTAAACATACAAGTCCCTAGTATCACCTATAAGTAAATTAGCATTCGAGAAGTTAAAAGGTTAAAACTTAACTTATATTACATACTTATACTACAAAATAACAAGTTGGCAGTTTAAGCTTAAAAACTCTTTGAATTTTCAACTACTTACACGTCTTACACATACCTACTAAATTACATTACAGATTCAAATAAGTACTACTTTAACCATAAACTATATCTATTGACTTGTATCTGTACAGTACTACCTACCTACTATTGCCCACCTATTAAATGAATGGGTTGAGTTTTGGAATTTTTCATTTTACAGTGAAATTGAACTTAACTCGATTTACTTTACTTACATTTTATGCTGATAGAAAAAGGTGGATGTTGTTTTTATTCTAATAGTGGTAGTAGTACGAGTATGTTCTAGTAGTATAAGGCAATTATGTAAGGGATGAAATTGTTATTGGTTTTTTGAGAATATTTGTAAGTAACCATTTTTATTTTATGAGCAAGCAATATAGATTTCTTTAATGTTTATTGGGTATTTAGTATTTAGTATTTAGATTGTGCATAGTGCATGTGATTGACAAATACTTACTATCTTTTCTTTTATGTTAGGTAAGGTACTAGTAGGGTAGGATACTACGCCTAAGAAAGTATTATGTAATAGACTATGTTTTCTTGGTAAGATACACATTTGTTTTATCTATATCTTGAGAAAAATTAAATAAAATAAAAGTTAGCGGCGGTCACACAAGAAGAAATCTCTTGTACATAAGTATTACTAGTAAATAGTACCTGTACTGTACCTATACTATCAGTTCAATATGTATGTAGTATGTATATGTATGTAGTAGCACATGAATTGATAAGGCTTTTATAGCTTGCGGATCTGAGAAGTTATTGCACAGGATTTCCGTTCGAAACTGATTTACCTACCTAATCAAGATATATGGAAGAGATAGTGCCAATAATATAAAATATAAAATATAAAACGAAAAAAAAAATGATTTTGAGCCAGGAGGAAATGAACCTCAACGAACAACCAGGTTCGGCTGGGCGAGCAAAGCGATTCAAGTGTGAAGCCCACTTCGTTTTAATTAGAGCTGATTACAAAATCTGAAGATCAGGAAAATATCCACTATCTTGGGCTAAGATTTAAAATTTTAAAAAATCAGCTCAGTCTGTTATTACTAGTACCTATGTAGGTACTTGTAAGTATATGTAATAGGTGTTTGGCCATTGGCCAAAGGCTTTTTCAACTGATTTTAATTCTAATAAAAAGAAACTTTATTCTTCTTATAAATACAAACTTACTACTATCAGTAGATAGGTATTTGTATGTAGGTACAAACCATTTGCTAATAGAACTCGAATGCACGTACTCGTATTTAAAAATGTAATCTACTCAAATACCAATCTGTATCTTGTAATCTGGTGTACCTATACAAGTATAGGTAATAATAATAATAATAAAAATAATAATAATAATCTTTTGAGTATTATTGCATTAGGTATGTAGGTATGTAATGTATGTATGTGCATATCTGTTCTTAAGATACAGATAGGTTAGAGACTAATGGTATGGATAGATATAAGGTAAGGTAAAAAAAAAAATCCAAACTTGTAGTTTTCTAGATAGTATAAAGTAGTGGAATAAGAATATTAATCTTATTCTAATGGCAGATGGAGAAGGTCTTACATAAATGGAAAATTCCCTTATTCTCTTTCGCCCTTTTCATGTAAAAATTTAAGTTATGGTGCTCATATTGTCAAATGTTATTACATTACTATCCTATGAATATTATTATGACACAATAATGGCTATATGGTTTCTTTGGTCAAGAGATAGCCTTATAGACTCTCAATCTTGGAAATCTCTAGTCTGAGAAGCTGAGATTCTGAAATCTATGAAGTTAAGTAAAGTAAAGTATACTAGGTAGTTGAACATGATCTTGCTTGAATAGTAGTACAGGTAAGTATACTCGTAGTAGGCAATAGAAAAGGGTTCCCAGAGGGTTTAAGAGTTTTTCCAAGCCATTAAGCTAGGTCATAACAAAAGATCGGATTTTTATGTTTAATATTATTTTCACTCGAATTCGATAGAATCAGAAGGTTTCTTTGGATATAGCAGTTTGAACCCTTAAGGGCCCAAAATTTTAGGCAGAAAAACTTAATCTTTTAATTTCGCGACTATTTCAATTAAATTTTTTTTTGAAATGTGCTATACTTAATAGTCATTTTAAAAAATTTTGAGATTTGTAGTTTTTATCAAAACTTTTGAATTTATGTGATAGAACTTGATTTAAAACATTTTATTCTTTTTTTTTTCTATTTTTATACATACTAATAAAAAGACTTTTTTGTTTTTTTGAAATCTTGAATCTTGAGATCACAATGTAATCTTTCTAACATAAAATCCGGTCTTAAAGTCATAACCATACTCTTTATGAGGATTGTATGTCCACCTTTAACTACAAATTTACATTCAAAAGGGTTTGTCAAGTTGCTCAACTTATGACTTTTTTCACTACATGCCTAAGCTGGGATATCTCTCAAGCTCTTTAATATAAATTGGAATATACATACAAGGTATTCGATAGGTATACCTATTAGATTAGGCATTACTAGATTACTGGTAAAAGAAGCAGCAAAACCCATCAACCAAACCTCCCATTTCAATAAATAACGATTATCGCATCACAATCCCTCATGTAAATTACTTCTGATTGTACAATTGCTCACAATAATAATATGCTATAATATTTTTAATATTTTCTTATTTATTAAGTTTTTAACATTAGTTCCATACACTAAATGGCTAAAACTCAGGTCTCAGGACTCGGACCTAATGAGCCGCCTCCTCCTCATCTCATCTCTCTCAGAACTCAGAAGAAATAAATATAAAATATATGCTCTCTAATATGCAATTGCATTCTAACCCCACCGAAATCCTGCATCCTTTTCATAATACCCTACTTCGTAATTTTCGTAATTTGAACATTTCTCATACACATCAAAGAAACATTCTAATTATATCTATTCTACATGCTTAAGAACTTAAACCTCATTTCTAAAAAGAATTCTGGCTTTTGGTCTCAAATCAAACCTAAAAGTACCTACTATAATAATTAAAAGAAAAATGAGATCATTTTTAGTAAATTAGATCAATGATAAGATGGTCAGAATATGAAATCAAGTGACAATATAAAGATGCATTTGAGATTTTTTGATATATTCTACCAGATAAAAAATTACTGCTACCTATTTTGATAGTGTACTTTCCTAAGCTTTCAAAATACCTCTATGTTATATTGAGTTTAGTACAAACTTATATCACTGCCTAGAACCACCTAGAACACCGAGTCGTTAAATCTTCCAGAACTACCCAATGGAGGAATTTCAAGAAAGACAACAGGTACTTATCATCTAAACGATCTATCCATGTTCAAACTTATGGTTTTTAAAAGTCGGGTTTTTTTTGATGGGTTTTTTTTCAATGACGAAAGCAAAGCAGTTGATTCCGAGTGACATATGAGATGAATGCGATGCAATGCAAAAATTAAAAAAAAACGACGGGACACATAGTATCTATTAGCTAGCTAGCAGAAAGAATGAAGAATTTCCGAGTCAAATTGTTTCAAATCTATAAATACATATGAATATCAGTAGCATGGATTTGAGAGTTTGAGATCAAAAGTTATTTGGATCTACATATCTAAAAGTAGATAGATAGATAGTTCTGTATTCTGTGTCTGTAGTAGTATTAGCAGTAATAGTGCAACATCTGGAACTAGCATAAATAGGAATCGAAGCAAATAGCAAAGTCAAAGGGATAATAATTGTATAGAGTGCCGACACCAAAACTACTACAAGTTAACTGTGTCGGTTCCCTATCTCTCACTTAATTGGCATACCAATCCTACGAGTGCTCGAATTATTTTTTTTCAACTTTTTCCTATTACTAACTTCTTATGTACCTATTCAAATTGAGTCTATCAGTTCTGTGAGCTACAGGTTCGGATTTTTTTTGGAAAATTATAAAAACACCGAAAAAATCGAAAATATTTTGATTTTTTTTTCAAAAAAAATTCTGAAACAAGTTTAAAGGGACAAAACAGTATCTAGAACTTCTATAACCTACCATGTATATCATCTATATACCACTTTTTGAGACCAAGTTTTTTAAAACCCTGAATTAATCTTGGGAAAAATCTCAGATTTTCCAACCCTGTGTCACAGATCCATGATACAGATAGATAGATAGATATTCACAAATACTTACTTAAAAAAAAGTATTCGAGCCTATTTGTATCTGTTTGTACCCCATCCCAGATCATCTCTTTTCTTACATACTCATATAGTTACTACTACGGAGCAATCTTTATAATATGTATATAATATGCATATAATACTATGTATTAGTAGTAGTACATATGTGTCAATCGACTGTAAATTTTGGCGACTGTCTCTACTAATTTGTTCCACACCAAAAATATCCACCACCAATCCAATCACATATGCAAATGTACGTACATAATGTGCATAAGTACATACTTATAGATATAACCTAGTCGTATGTATATCGAATTTGGAAAGCCACCAGCTCATCAAATAATTACATATAGATGCTTACACAGCCACTAAACGTTCCATTAACAAAATCCAATCTACAAATAACATTTAATCTATTTATTTTTTCACTAATAATAATATAAATTTTCTATTTATACACTACATATGCTAATAAGTACACTTAATGTAATGTACTGTATTCGAGATGTATATATTTAATTATTTCCCCATATACATAATTATCTATCAACATGTGAATCTGACAAAGAACAGAGATTTTCTTCTACTTTTACACGGTCTACTAAAATAAATACATTATTATTATTGAGACAATTATTAATATCTTATGTGCTCATTTCCCAAAATGCATTCTAAATTTTGTATCTATTTATTAGTAAGGTATTTTATAAACTTGCGAGTCTAATTAGCTCTAATGTCCTTAATGTAGTCTAGTAAATTGTACTTGAAGTATAATAAATGGGGTAAAAAAATTTATATTTATTTATGCTCTTTGATATTTTAAAATATCATATTATGCCTAAATATTTGTTATTTGGATATCTTTTGGATTTTGATTAGGTAAATTTACATTTATGTATAGATATGGGTATATATAGGATTTTTGAAAAGGCTGTAAAAAGTAAAAAGACCATCCAACGAACCATCCAAGCATAACTGAGTAGAGAATTGAGAATCGAGAGTAAATTTAAATCTAAAATCCAAATCCAAACTTCAAACTCTAACCATAAGGGGGGCTTTGTCTTTTTTTTCTCTTATTTATTTCATTTCATTTCATTTGAATAACTAACTACTTACTTGTACTAGATACTATATGGTATATAGTACCCTACCTATATATATCTGCATTTATATTTGTATACAAATGTTCAGATACTTCCAATAATCTATTGACAGGGAGGATTATAGAATTTAGAATTGGTAAAGGGTTGAGAATTCCCAGAGCTTTATAGTATTCATAGGTATAATATGCATAAATGCTAGAGAGAATATAAATAAAATAAATATATAATAGTTGTGATATTACGAGCTCTTGGACGCATTGATGCTTAACTTGGAAAATCACATTAAAAGCCGTCTTGCTTGCCCCTTTCCTAATACTTAATACTCTAAATACTAAATATATTTTAACTCTAATAAAATACTTACTATTATGTACTACTACTTACCAATACTATCTACTACTTGTAGGAATAATACCGATGATGCTGATGATTCCTAATGCCTATCGATAATGGAGCTCTTTTCTACGAAAGCCTTGTAGTTAGTATTTTAGGGGTAGGTACTCGTATACACTGATATTATTATTGTGTATTATAGATTTTAGTGAGCATTATCATTATTATTATTATTATTATTGTGATGGTTCGCGGCAAATGCTCAGCCCTCAATTCTTCGACTTAGGCTGTCTAGGTCTAGTCCTCTTTTCTCGTATGCTACAGTACAGAGTGAAGGACTCGAGGGTGATTATTAAAGGGTTGAAGATTAAAAATACATTGGTAAAAAACAGGGAGAAGTTTTATATCTCATGATGTAATTTCCGTTTGGCATTAGGAGTCATAAATTTTTCAAGGGCGACTGATTTTCTCCAGCTCTCCTACTACTTATATTTATACTACTACTACTAATACTACTTCAAATACTTCAATCTCAAAATGCTAACGAAGAAATCTTAAACGAGTCTCAGTACTACTATACATAGACCACACAGTTCTCATTCATGCCTCTAATTCCTTATAATTTTAATGGCCAACCATGCTTATACCGACTAGGTTGTACTTATAAGCTAATATTGATAGTTGATACAGATATTGTGATAGAAAGACAGACTCAGACATGCACACAAGAGATAGATTAAAGATCTAGATCTGCTCAAATACAATATACCTACTACTATTACTAACGATAAATGTAAGTAGCTCATTGATTCAAAGATAATAATGTAAATATTTCAAGTTCCGTCCGCCAATATACTATAGCATATAGGTACAATTAATTAAGACCTAAGACCCAAATTGAGCGCTTCTATGCTACTATTCTGTACATACTTACTCTACTATTTTGTAAGATCAATCGTATAAATTTGAAATACTAATTCGATAAGATTAATTAGTAATTTAAGTACTATTTGCAAGTCGGATCTTTGGTCGAATGACCACTACTTGAAAAATAAAATTCAAAGATAATGCATATTCGATCATTTCTCAAATCTTATAGGTAGATAGGTACTTATATTTAAGTATAATTAAAAATCTTGAGTTTTTATGAGAATTTAAATTCATAAAGTACCTCGTACTCATACCTACTACATGTACTGGTACTGAGAAATCGGTCGCCGCTTTTCTTTGAGACTTGAATTTTTTCTTGAAAAATGTATTTTTTCTCTGGGAATTATGTGTTATTAGTTCAATCTATTGTACCTACATAGTATTAGTAGTACAAGTCTAATGATTGCTCACACTCATCAAATCATATTCGTCCCTCCCGCATGATGATCATCAAGTCCAAGTCCAAGTCAAAACTTTTGGAGCCAGAAAGAATGAAGGAAAAATAGTATACCTACTTACTTACAAGTGAGTACAAGAAGTGTTTATAAAAAACTGAGAGAGAATGGCCATTAATGTGTTTTTGATGAGGTATAAAGGAAATGATGAAGAGTAGAACTTTTCTCCCCCCTTTGATCAATGACAAAGGCAAAACCATAAGAAATTTTTTGAGAAAAAAAAACTATTCTTGAAATAGTATCTATAATACGAGTATTAGCATTACTAATATATAGTAGGAATGAATTGGACGGACTTATTTATATTTACACATAAAATAAATGATTCTGATTCTCTTATACCTAATACCTAATACCTAACTAATATGATATGTATGTATAGGAAATAACAAATAGAAAAATAAATGTGTGAAGTGAACTGGCTCTTTGGTGTAGCGATTTCCCCCCAATTTCTCAAACTTCAAATACAGATACTTACAAGTATTAAGTATTAGCTGCCCATTAGGCCTGATATATTTGTACACAATTTAATACTTATTAGAGGCATACATACATACATTACATTACATTAGTAAATACAAATATCTTTGAGATATCTGTAAGCCCTCTAAGTAACCAGTACCTACTGCTATTACATACTACTTCTGCTAATGTTTATGTACATTAATGGTTTCAATATTTCGATGGTTCGATGTGTTGTATGCATAAGAAACAGATACATTTATGTAAGTATCTACTAGTATTTACGTTTGCTCTTATGACTTATGGCTCTTTACACAGATAGATTTCAAAACATGTGTAAGTATTTGAAATTTGACTTATTATGTATATATTATACTGAATTGACTTCATCCGCTAAGACTTCAAAATAATAATAATAATAAGTAATAAGTATCTGAATATTGAATATTTTTCATTTTATATCCATGTACAAAGTTGTATCAGTATTAAGTATTAAGACCTCCACTAGGACAATAAACCAATCCAAGAGAGGTTTTAGAAATCTACCCCTTGTTCTACACATGTACATATAGATACATATAATATGTAATGCCTATATATTATCAATTATGTATACATTAAGGCATTTACACTTTTTTTTCGTGAATTATGTCTAGCCAATTAGAGACTCGAGTACTTATTTGTGAGTATCAAATTTTAAACATTATCTCATTCTAAATTCAAATACTTTTCTCACAACATGTACAGATATATACTGCATACTACTGACTTGAGTATAAAATGTGTGCGAGTAGGAATAAAATAAAGGTGCCAATTTTATCCCGAGATAAATATGACTCATTTTACATTAGGTACTTTGAATGCTAAACATTTTTCCTTATAAAATAAATTTGATTTCGACATTTGAGTTTCTCTGTAACTTTGAAAATTTGAAACTTCTACCCGTTGCGTTAATTGAATCTAATGAATACGCTTTTCATGATTTGCATCCATTTGCTCGAATCTTTGATTCTGCTAAACTCACCCTATATATATATATTAGCTACTAAATCCTATAGTAAGTATAGTATGCCTAATAGATAGTAAATGATAAGTTAAATTCAGTAAGAGAAACAAAATAAAAACTTTTTTTATAACCATCCTCGTAATATATGGAAAACACATGTGAAATTGAAGAACAATTCTTTCTTATAAAAAAATACATAGCATTCATTTCAACAACCACGAAGTATCAAAAACTATTTGAATTAACATTAGCATATCAGTATGAAATTTACACATACACTAAACTATATGCATATATGCTCAGATAAAGCTGTGTTAAGGCATTATACGTTAAGTAGGTACTCTACGTGTATATACATACATATATGCGAATTTTATAAGGTTATAATCGTATTATATGTATGAGGTGGTGTTGCTAAATAATAAAATAAAATATTTGAGAGATACCTAAAGTTAATGCTGTATCACATTTTATACACTTTTAATATAATTTGTAAATTGTATTGTATACCTACGTTACTATTACGAGTACAAGAAACACACTACAGCTAATTTGAAGAACCAAACGAAATTTTGTAAATCCGGTGTACTACACGACTACACGTATGTGTGCGAATAAGTATTTACTAAATGGAGAGTAAAATTTTACTAGTATTATGCAAAAAAAATCAACTATATAATACACATAAGTACTTACATTAAATAATAAAGGTAGATATATACTAATCCTAATCCTGTACTGATGCTTCTCAAGAAAACCAACTTTAATGTACTTTTTTTTATAAAACTTTTATAAGAATTAATTAAGATAAAGTTTAAGTGTAAAATATAAATCACGAATGTTTGCCTAATTTAAATCTGTCTAAAAAAATTAATTTTTCGCCAAAATTTCTGATTTCAATTAGACAAATGCATTTATAAAAAAGTGTTAGATTAAATGCAATAATTTAAGTATAAAAATATGTATAAGTATGGTAGGTACTCGTAATTGTAATATATAGGCATATGATTTTTTTAAAAATTTCTATTAGTAAGATGTAAATTGATTCTTACCTTTTTTGGGGATGAGAGACTTGAGGAGTAGAACAGAGGCCTCATCAGCGGCCCAAGCGTGCATTTTCCGGTAAGAGTCTCGACCCTTCTCAGTAAGTTTGTCCCATGGTTTTGGTTTTGAGAGCAACTCACTCACAGTTCCCTGAGATAGACCGAGTACATATTTGGCGAACAACCTCTGTCCAATATTGTGAATGGAGAGAAGTTCTCGGACCCTCCTCGAGATCTGAAGGGTGTCGAGACACTGTGACCCAAATGCGTCCATGTTATACCGGAGCATCTCCTGCAGACGGGCCTCCATGGGGTCACTTTTGGGGATGAGTGAATCTTCGAATCGGAATGGCATTCGCTCACGATCTCGGTCCAACCCACCTCGTTCAGAGTTCCCGTTCAGCGGCGAGTGCTCCGAGTTGAGGTTTGAGTCGTTTAGGCAGCTCTCCCCGAGGGGGGAATACTGGTTTGGTGGTGGTGGAGAGCAGGATTCATTACGATCTCCACGGTTCTGGTGGTGTTGGAGGTTTTGGTGATGATGTGGATGATGAAGTGGGGGTGAGGTGACCAGCAGCGACCTGCATACAAGTATATATAAGAATAATATTATTGGGAAATGAAATGACCATTTTTAGTATGTAGTTAGTAATAATTAATAATAAGTGTTAGAAAAAAACTGACCTTTCGAGAGACTTTCTCCAGGTGGCTACGATCTCCTCGCCTAGAAGCGAACCGAAAGCTTCCACCGGAAGTCCTCCTGGACCCAGAAGAAACCGATTTTGTAGTGCACTCTGAATCGAAGTAGGAGAACCTGCAGATTCGAATAACATTTAATTAGCTTACTATTTTTATACAATAAGTACATACTAATATAAGGATTCCGACTTAAGATTAGAGCAATATTGCAGAGCATATCAAATTTAACACTACCAGTATTTTCAGTTTAATCTTTACCTTTTACAAGTACATAATAATAATAAGGATCCAACCTTTGTAAATTATTCTGAACTCAAATTTTATAAATTATCAGTATAATATTATATTAGCGTATGTCCGAGTACCTAATAATTGTTAGATTCTATAAGCAAAATTTCCCCTGAATGAACCCTACATGACTTGCAAACCTTGCATCGTATCAGTATTTTAGACTACCTATTATTATTACTAGCTGGGTATATTCTTTTATTAAATTAAACTACAGATATTCGAAAAGACACGGTTTACCTTTGCTTGTAGTACAAGGGCTGAAAAATGTACTTTATTGAATGCATAATAAAAATAATAGCAAATTCGTACAATAATAGATTGCAAAAAATTCAGCTGCAAAGGGACTCGCACAATTATTCGTATACGTACCTTATAACTATCTAGGTCTAGTAAAGTACAATGCAATTTTCAAATTCTATTTAAAGTGCAAGTGAATAAAAGCCGATTATCCAGCTTATCGTTAGTGAATTGAATTTCTAGTTTTATAAAAGAAAAATATGCAAACCTTAGGACTATTTCAGCATCACAAAATAGGGTACAAGCCCAATAGGTTAAAATTCTATGCAAATTTTTCAGCTGCTTGATTTTTAGATTTTTATAATTTCCAATTTTATTTATAAATTTTGGTCAAGATTTTTGCAAATTTTTTTGCAAATAAAACTGAAAAACTCAAAAAGATGAGCCATTTTTCTGCCTTACGACTAACTACAAGTAATAAGTTATAAAACTTCCTGTAGAACCATTTGGTATTTGTTTTTTTCCTAACTTTTTATTTATTTGAAATTTAACTTATTGTATTTAATATAATGTACTACATAGTAGGATTGAGATTTTTTATATTTGTTGTACAAGTTAGTATGATAGGGCTGCTAATAAAAATAGAAATCTATTTACAGTCCTTCGTATACAAGTCTGATATTTACAGTTCACGTTCGATAAACTTTCTTCATGTTCCATGCATACATATTTGTATCTCACAATTTTTTTCAATTTAAAATACATGTGTATCTAGTTATAATACCACTCAAATATTTACCAGTCTGCTAGTAGTAATAGTAGGTACTAATATCTAGTAGTATCTATTCATTCAATTTAAATTTCTCTTCAATTTGTATTACTAGAATACTTCTACTTCTAGTATTTGTATTAGAATAAATGTCTCACTCTCAGCCTGGCTCAAGATGAGTTTATAGAATTGAAAAAAAAATCCAAAAGTTTGGCTAAATTTGACTTTACAAGGGATTTATTTGTACTACTACCACAGATACAGTAGGTAGTACTTATATTATGGTATTATGTAGTTCAATAGTAACTTAGGTAGGTTCATAATAGTATGAGAATACGAGTAGTAAATAAATAAAAAATAAAAGAAATAAAAGAAAGAAAGAGTTGTTCGTTCAGAATCAGTTCAACTTGAAATGTAATGTTCATTTTGGGCGTTCTAATAGGGATTTAAATTAGTGCCGGCAATCCTAATAGGAATGATTTTTATTATATGCTTTAGTTGAAATTTACTTGAACTTGAACATCCACATTTAGTATATTAGTAAGTAAGTATACATACATATGGTATAAGTACTAGATATAGTATTCAAATGCATACTATTAAGTATTCAATTTAACATTTAATATGTATTTCGTGTCGCATACTAATATTTTTATAGGGTTAGGGTTTATCGGCGGCAAGGTTATAGATCATATCACAAATCTGTCTGATTCTGAGTGGGGTATAAAAATACACTCCGGGAAAAATATGGTCGAGGTACAGGGAAACCGGGAAAAATTGTCCAATTCGGTTGAGATAATTGTACACTAAATTTATTTTACTCATAATGTGAAAAAGTCCTTTGATCAAATAGCAAATTTAAGAAATAAAACTGAAAGATCAAATTTTTCACAAATTTTTGGACTCAAAATTCTCTTTCTGTAAGCATCATAGTCATTATTATCAACTTTAAATATTACACCCGACAGTCTATATTTTGATGAAATATTGAATTGTTTTTGATGACCGAAAAAATTCATGAAAAAATTAATAATTGATTTAAGTATAAAAAAACTTCTAGTAATTCCTAATATCATACATAGGAACATTACTTTGAATGTATTAGAAAATATAATGAAATGTATTTAATGTATTGAGAATCAAATATATATTATGTAAGTATGGTAATTGTGAGTAAAAAGAGAGACAGGATCGGGTGTTTAAATAAGAGTCGAATTGTGGAAAGATATATTAATTGATAGGGGGAGGGGATCGTAGTACAGAATGCGAATTGCCCAAATTCTCCTACGATTGTTTGTCTAGATTCGAAACTCATGTCTCAAGAGTTTGTGGTTCAATTTAATTCTAGTTACTTATATAGAATAGAAGATACCTACATATATACTCTAGATAGATACATACAAATAGATAAATGGTACAAAATCCTATTTACTATATCACATAGCTACTTGTATGAGTTATATGTACAAGTGGTTTCAAATATTTAAGTATTTGCCTGTCTACTGGTAACTGGTAATAGGGAATTAAAGAGCACACATATGTTCACCACCAAGAGATGAGATAATTCAGATTGCATTGGAGAAACATAAGCTTTCGATTTAAATGTAGATTTGTCTTAAAGACAGTATGCCAAATATTATACGAGTACAGCATAGTCGGATTTTGGATTGGTTAATTAAAAATAGGAATTTATGTTCTCTTTTGTGTATCTTACTTGGTCTTTTATCTTTAATATCTTTGGCATCGAGTCCATTGATGGAGGAATTGTCCGGTGGACAGGGTGATGAGGACCCTTTGAGTCGATGAAGCTCTCTCTTGACCTCCTCGTAATCCTTTTGAGAATCTAATCTCGCTTCAAGCTTTGCTATAAACTCTGATTTTTGGTCAAGTTGGTCTTCTAAATGACGGATCTTTGTAGAAGTACTATCCCGGATTTGACTGATCGACGCTTGTAATCTCTGGACATCCTCCACTAAACTGGCAATCTGAAAAGCACATAAAAAAACCTCTTAAGTATTGAATAGTAATCAGAAATCAGAATGGTAAATCTCAAGATCTATTGCCTCATTAATATTGTAGGTATATACATATACATACAGCTATACATAGGTACAAGTATATAGTTCTCTTAAATTAAATCTATATTGGCCGGATTTCTAATAAATTTTCACTCAAGACTGGAATTGGGTCTGTCCAGGACGCAGTGGGACGTCTATTTCTACATAATACACAAGTCTACCTGACAGTCGGGTATGACAGGAACTCGTAGTACAATATATTTCTATATTTTTACCACAAAAATACGATACAATATTATATATGGGGGCGGAGAAGTTAGGCAGGCAAGCTCAAAGTCAGACTATTTTGAATAATATGTAATCGAATAGGCATGTACCCAAGCAAGCAAACCTACAAATCCTAATTCAAAGTACCTATTATAGTAGGGTACAGTATATACCTAGGTAGTTCGAGTCTAATGATAAGTCAGAATTGAGTGGAATATTAAAAATTTATTTTGGGGGTTGATTTGTAATTTATAGGCAGTGTATATCCTCATCAGTTACTCGAGTGTCAAGTCTCGAAGAAGCCAGTCCTTGGATTTAGATAGCACATAATACTAATATAAGAAAGTTAGCTATATTGTAGATACGAGGTGGAAAGAAGGCGGACAAGATCGGATGCATCGAGAGATTATTTTTTTTTTTACTTTTATTTTTTATTTTTTACTTTTTCTTGACTTGTCTTGCCTTGTCTTGGCTTGGCTTGGTGGACCTCGGTTGCATCGAAATGGCCAATTATTCCGCAGGGGGTCCTAGTGGTACCCCCTCTCACACATTTCACATATGAGGTCGCACGGGTCACAGGCCCAATTTATGCAAACCACCACAAATATAACTTCTCTGTGCTGATAATACTTTACACAGAAATACAGAGAAAAAATCCTTTTTTTTGTTTATCCAGCAGATACCCATACACTTATTACTTATAGCCTTTAAACTTGAAACGATCAATCGCAGCATGAAATTATTAACTCTCTTTTCCATCCGTTGGTCCGATAAATTTTCTCATGATATTAAATCAAATTCAACTCGCCATAACTCATAACTCAAATGAATCTTGCATTCCTTATTTAAAATCTACTACTACTATATACTAGTAAGTACTATATAATCCTATTTGTATTTAGATGGGAAAGCAATACATAATACAAGTATCATTTCGGAGATTTTTAATATCTTCCATGTAAGCTAATCCTTTTTTCTACTTTTTTTCAATCCAACTTAAATTTCCACTCTCTCAACCACCCCCTGCCTAGATACAGAGCTTTCCGAGTTCCAGATAGAAAAACCCTTAAATCTGTATGTAGGTACTATTTTTAAGCTATCTACTACTACATTCATAATTAACAGTTTTTCAATTTATATCCAGTTATTAATATCGTTGTTAAATTGGTTATAGCCATATCATAACATGTCCAGTAATATAATTAAAATTAAGCATATGGGTTCAGAAACATTTGGTTATTTTTAAGTATCAGTAGGTAAGGTATAATATTGAAATCTTCAGAGTACCCTACCTAATATATCTAGCTGATTTATATACATACGCATTATGTAGGTAATTTTTTTAAAATTCATAGTTAGGTATTTAATTGTGCGACAATATTAAATTTTTAAAGTAGACTGGAGTAGCTGTTGAAGTAGGTATGTAACTATCTATTAGGTAGTATATATACCTGGATACCTATTGCCCTATTTTGAATTAAGAATATGTAAAAAACCCCTCTAGTATTTTGCATTGAAAAACCAGATTCCGGCCTCAATTTTGCAAAGTACGAATTAAATGGAAGAGAAAATCTTATTTTGGCTTATATTATGTTATGCGTACCTCTTTGTCTTTGGCAGCAAGTTCAAAGTCCTTCTGTCCAGATCCTGAGATGAGGGTGTCCTCTCGATCCGGCGGTGGGGGCGCCATCCCGCCCGCCAAGGGCCCACCCCCTTCTCTATTATTACTGTGATTGGCCAATTGCTCCTTCAACGAGCTCACCTCTTTTTCCGCCAGTGTGGCTCTCTGCAAAATATCAAGAAAATGACATTAATTTATTTATTTTAAAAAAATTAACAATTGAAGCACACTACTTGTCACACAACTTGAATTAAATAATTGCGATTGCCAAGTGGTACTATGTACTACAGAATAGTATAAGTTGTGTGGCGAAGGTCAAATTAAATAAGTACAAGAAGGTACTACAAATAAAGTAAACAATTAAATAAGCAAAATTGAATAGATGACAGCGGATGCAAAATTGGGGGAAAAATGAAATTATGTAAATTAAAAGCATTTTTATATCTGTTTCATGTAAGTAAATGTAGCTTTGTACTTTGTACATACCTAAGTATGTATGGTACCTATATTGAGAATTGAGAATGAGTCAACCAGTAAAGAATTAAAGAATATAATGGGCTTTAGGTAATACTCGTACATAGTAATAAAATAAGATACTACAGTACCAACTGATACGTGGTCTGATAATTGAGGGTGAATTGAGAACTACTTGTAGGTATTGGTTTGTATTGGGTATTAAAATTTATAAATTACAAGGATTACGAAGAAAAGGATGTTGGATTTACTTATGTACAAATCCCATATGTATACTACTATACTAGATAGTAGTTTGAATGCCTCTTGTCTATTTCCGCCCGCCAGAAGCCAACTTATTGTTTTTTTTTGTTCATTTAACAATTACACCTTAATATACCTTACCTAGTACGATATTACTGATATCCGTAGATACCAATACTTTTATTTTTTGTATTAATTTTTATCAGTTCATTCAGTCAGTTCGTACTCATATGACAGCAGAAAGTCAAATTACTGACGAAGAATCGAATCGAATTTTGAAGGCTAGTTTATAAAGAATAGGTATATATGTATAAGTATATAGGTAGGGTACAACTTTTAGTAGGGTACCTATACTATACTTCTAGGTATTGTAAGGCTAGGTTCAGGTAAGAAATAAGGGTTGAAAAAAAAAGTTTTATTTTTCCCAATTGTTTGTGTTTGAGGGAGGAAGGGGAAACTTCTTACTCACTTTAATAAAATATACTTTTTTGAGCAACAATCAAAGAATCGAAGACAAGACAACTACTACACTACTACTATGTATAAAAGTGAAGGATTTTGTGAAAAGTGTTGCAATGAAATGAAATGATATGAAATACATAATGTTAAATTATCTATGTACTTAAAGGCATGGATATTGAAAGGATATTTTATTTTATTTATTTATGTGCCATTGTAGTAAATGGTGGTGTTCGACAACTGTTGGTCGGTGAGGGGCTCTCATCGAGTCCTCAGGATTGAGCATACATATATCTAATACATACACCCATATGTACATATCAGTATAATAAGTATATTATGAAGAACCGTCTCGAGATTTTTTTTACGACTCAATAAAAATTTATAGCTTTCCGATATGCGATGATTAGTGTGGGAGAAATAAATACTTTACATACCTACTATCTACCTACATACATACATACATATACATATATACAGTATAAAAAAAATGTATTATTATTGTCGACCGTAAAATAAAAACTAAAGGCAACCCAGTCAGTATATCAAGGTAGAGAGAGAAATTATTACCTTACCTTTACCTGCCTAGCCTAATACAGAGCCTCAGTTTCTTTAATACTCATTGAAAATATCAAAGGGTGAGTGAGCATTGGTAAATTTATTTTTAGCTATTTTAGAATTTAATGGATGTTGTTTTGATCTTTGGAAAAAAAGACGACGGTGAGTCAATTTGTAGGTAACTTACATAGGGATATGAAATATACATACTTATGTACATACTCGTATATTATTTAGATGGGTTGTAATTTTGATAATATTCAAGTACATAAGTATACTCGAGTTAATGTAAGTATAAGCTTTGTGATTTGAATAGTTGAATAATTCGCTCAGCAACTTATTAGGCATACGTATATGCATGTACAATTTGTACATGAACATTTTTTTTCTTACAAATATTCAATTGGCCATAATTTCGCTTAATTCTTCGCCGTCCCATATTCCCCGGGGTGATAAATAGGCTATTTATTGAGGGGTCATCAAAGATTTCCGATTGCGTCAATCTTTTTTATTATAGCTTTATATGTATCGAAATATGGATATGTATTATTACTCAATCACTATAACTCATCGATGTGAATTTGAATTAGTAGATACATATTATTACTAACTAGTAATCAGTAGTCAGTGGTAGTAGTAATAATATCTGCAGATGGAAAAATTAGAGAGAAATCGATAGATAAAAAGATAATAAGAGGGAGCCCAATAAACTCATTCATCGAACTTCTGATGATTCTGATTTCCTAATAGGCAATAACAAGATATCTTTGATTTGAGATTTGAAATTAAAATATATAAAATAAATAAGTAGGTAGGTAGGTAGGTATATTTATCAGTCCTTCTTTTGATAATTGATAAGAAATAGGTATAAGTACGTATACTTTTCTAGTATGTAATAATTTATTCTTTTCTTTTTCTATCTCTATCTCTGACTGATATCATTTTAATTATTGTACAGTCTCATACCCAATAATTTTAACATATTGCAAAGTATGTAAAATGTTGCCTAGTACAGACAGATACTTGTAGGTATGTAAGTACGAGTATCAGTATTTTGTCTATAACTAGCCTGGTCTGACTTGACTTGACTTGACTGGTGTTCCCTTATCTAGGAAATATATTTCCATGAAAGATGCTAATAAATCTTGTGAAGAAGTCGTTCTTCTTATTCTCCAAACATCTTGAAGGAAGAAGATGAGATTCCATGTACTTTTATATACATTTTCGAGCAAACCTTATGAGCTTATATGGGTAGAATCCTCTCGTAAGTATTTTTTGATAATAATAAGAATAAGTTGGACAGAATCACATACCAATTGCAATAGTAGTGTTGGTAGTTGAAGAAAAAATTCAGATTCAAATGAGTACCTTTTACCTACGAATAAAAACATAGCCTTCATTTGAAACCGCAATGCACATTGTACACCACCGACCCTCTCGGCACATTATCTCACTCAAAAAACTTAAAAACTCAAAAAATATTTTGAAGACTGAGCACTATCTTTCCAATACATACGTAGTGTACCTATATAATATTCTGTACTGTATGTATGTACCTACAATTTATATGGGCACAATGTTGCAGACATTTGTAATGGACAAGTTGTACCAACAACTTTTGCCTGTCAATAAAATGAGATGAGCTGAAGCTGAGGTGGGTTGAAATTTGATAATCACAAGTAAATACATATACTCGTATATATATATGGAGAGTGTAATTCATAACCTGAAAGCACGGTGAATAATAATATTCAAAAACACCAAAAACAAATACAAATCTACAACGATCATGATCTCACTGATCTGATCACTATTTTGTAAAATACACAAATACAATAGGATATAATACTTTACTAGAGTAGATACTTAGATACTTGTTTTAATTTTAATCTTAGAAGCACTTGAGTAAACTATCCGTGTATTGCTTACATAATACTAATAAGTATAAATTTCTCAAAATTTGAGTTTCAGACACTCGATTTTCAAATATTCAAATACAGAGAATCTAAATAGTCCGACCAAACTACTTATTGCTTTGATCTGACAGTCAACAGATTATCAAGGATCAATTGATAGTAACCAGAAGACCAGAATAAGACAATAATGAAGTTTATTTTTGCTCCTTCGCCTCTCAATCGAACTCTATTCATATCATAATATAACTAACTTACTTACTACTATAAATCTGAATTCCCCTTCTCAATCTGCAAATAAGTATCCAATATATTTACTATTCATACTTATTTATATTTATGTATCTAGTATAAGACTGAGGCATAAAATAAAATAAATAACCTAGTCTTGATTGTAGTGAAGCTGTGAAACTGTAACCTATTGCATTTCCCCTATCTTGAGGAACTTTAATTTCCTTTCTCACTCACTATGTATTTCTGGACTACAGACTACAGTAGACTACCGAGGGCAGAAACTGCAGAAGATATTCAGATCCAGATTTGAAGTACAGTCATAACTTTTGATGTCGATTAGCAATAACTTGCTATGCTTTTCAAATTAACTCGGTCCTACAGATATTACACAAAACTTATTGGTCTTTCAAGTTTATTTATTATTACATAATACGAGTAGTATCGTGCTACCAATGCAATACTAGTAGCTATATATGCCTACATAATATATCCGATCAATTTATATTTCATTTCAATGGACCTATTAAAGAAATTGTAGTTTAAGGAGCGGAATATTAAAATTTTCAAGGATATCATGGACGATTCTCAATACATATCGAGTACTATTGATATTATAGTAGAGTATACCTATATAATAATATATAGATACTATTTACATATAGGCAGGCATAGACAGGTATTTCAAACTGCTATTACTATCTGTAGACTATATAGTTGATGTAAAATAGCAATCAAAATCAAAATCAAAAATGATTTCTTCTCAAGAGTGAAGCCTGCCTCGAAGTACTAATCGAGTCATAGTATTAATAGGTAGGTACTATTACCTAGTCCCTAGTAGGTACTATGCTATGCATTATGTATTAAGTATGTAAAATGGTAATAAGTAATAAGTAATAAGTAATAATAATACACTCATACGATAGAATCTATCAAAAGTAATGGGAAATCTATCAGACTTGAGGATGCCGAAGAGTTTTTAAAGGACGTGAAAGGTTTGGTTAAATCACCACCCACCAAGTGACCCCCTAGAGAACATCAAGGAGGAGCTGGATGATTGACATGTTGACATTTTGGGTGCCAAGGCTCAGTCAAACAGTTTATAATAAAATCCATTTTAAATTACATTATTATTATTACTTACCTTTTACCTCATAAAAATACGCCGAGAGAAAAATACACAATTTTCATAAAATTTCCTTACAACTTGTACCTACGTATACACTAGAAGAATTACAACATCATATGGGTAATAATTCATTAGGCATGTATAACAATACTCAATTCCTAATCAAAATCAAAAATTCTGAACAAAATCTTCAATTCTATCAGTTTTCCTAACTTGTACAATTAACTTCTAGCTAATTTGAATTATTGTTATGAGAAGAGCGTACGCACAATTGCGAAATTAATTTCTCCTCATCGTCAAAAAATGTCTTGTTTGAACTCAAAATTAAAATGTACAAAATGCACTAGTAGTAATAGTAGATAGTTAAGTATACCATAGTAGTGGTTTTGTAGGAAAAAAGATAAACAAATAAGTAAATAATTTGTTGTTTGTCTTGCTCTTGTAACACTATCTCCTATCACTTTTGAGCTAACCCTAACCTACAGCTAGCTAGCTCAATGAAGTATAGGATACCTATTGCATTAGATAACACAATCTGAATGTATTGCTACTTGTACATACAAACTATAACTAGTATAGCTAGTAAGTACTCTATGCATAAGTATGTATGTAGATGTCTATTTAACTCGTTGGATGGATATGACCAATTATACCAAGTAGTTAAATGAATTAAATGTTTGTAAACGAGCTTTAAAAGTTTTTGATAAGTCGAGATTCGAGTCAGCTCAGCTCAGGCTGACTGAATGACTGAGTGAGTGACTCAACAAATGGGCCGACAGGACGAGCAAGATCTGCTCCAAAGTGACGATTGAGTTGTGATCTCGGGAGCAAATGTCAGCTCATGCAAAAACACAAAATACTCGCTTATTTTTTCATTTCTCATAAATATTACTACTAATACTACTACCAGTATCTATAAAAACAATTAACTACTACTACACGAGTACAAACTCAAACCTATTAATAAGAACTCAGTATTCTCAGTATTCCCAGATACTCTTACATATAAAGATCTTCTGGAATTCATTTCTTACTTATCCTGCTCCCAATTTACAATTCTTTTTGAATTTACCAAAATTTATAGAATTGAGAAAACTTTCTCTGAAATCTAAATTATAGAAATACCCTCTGAATTCTAACGAAATCGAGAAACTTTTCAAAGACACTGTATAGGATTTGCATCTACTGACTGCAAAAATAATTTCTGAGAAGAAAATGCGGAAGGAAGGAAGTCGAGGCAGAAGGGGTGCAAAAAAGTTGATCTTATAAAATATTATTATTTTGAGGGGATTGGAGATTTACAAAAGCAGATGCCGAATTCACAGATGGTAGGGATACTCGTAGAGCGATTTCTCGGATTCCGGAAAAGTTTTTCTTTTCTTTTCGGATCTAGAAATATCTTACTCTTTTACTATCCATGGTTTAATACATAGTTGCTGTGCTTATAAAATAAATACTATTTTGTATTATGTATATACCTACCTAACCCATACTCATAGTACAAAGATATCTGACCTAATCAAGAGTGAGTGTTGAATAAGTTATCATGAGAGTGGGAGAGTTTATAAAATGTAATAAAACCAGTATTATTCTCCTCCTGCTGGCTCTATGCAAAATGCAAAACCAAGAAAATTAGAATCGATATTGTTCAAGCATATTGCTGTGCATAATGTATGGAATTATACGATTACTATAATACACCCTTTTGCATCTCATTATACATTATATACTGAGATATCTACTAGTACCTTATGTACGAGAGATATAGTCAAAGTGTTAAGCACAAGATCATGTACTTAATTCCTATATCCGAATGATGATAATAATATTCAAACTGCACAATTTCCAATTCGAATTTTGAATTTGAACTTTATATTACTCATTTGACCATAGAATTCTCATACATACATTGCAAGTAGTGTAGGTACTACGATTACAAGTATTTGCAATTTTAAGTACTTAATGCTTTCTCACTTCAATTTTTGGTCCTTTGAAATCCTGCTGTGCCTTTACTACACATATATTAGGCACTAGATAGTTAAGTCCCATAGACCAATTATCGCAACCAATTTGCCATATCCTCCTTCTCCTCTGAGGAATTTCTTTCATGAATTTGAATAATGAATGAGAATCGATTCTCCTTTGTACTCACTTGACTTGTAGATAAGCGAGATGCTTATTTATACATAACTACCCTATCTATATATGTATGTAAGTATGTGCATACATACTACTATATTAAGTACTAGTAGTTAGTATGAAAATACTTGTTGTAAACTTTATAGAGTAGAATGAGAGAGAGAGAGATAAAATGGGTAAATGACTTACTATATTAACCATCTATGAAGATATACGAGTGTAATAATGTACCTTATAAACTTATAAACTTAATACATACGTATAATTCTATTGTATTATGTCGTAAATTGAGTTTGAAAGAAGGGGAATCTTCTCTGGTTTAAAGGTATTAAGGATTGTGTGTACTGGGTGATTTACAAGAGTTTAAGTAAGTGTGAGAGTGTACTACAAATACCCGTATTAGTAGGTATCTATACCCAGTAGTACATTATATATACATACTAAGAGACTTGCTACATAGTTATTTGCTCAGTTTAAAAGTTTAAAAGTATTTGTTAAAAGTGCTCGCATTCACAATTCAGATATTCAAAGTCGAAACGAAAGAAGGGCAATTAAGCATATATAGTATAGAGATAGAGTGGATACATTGGAACAGGAGTTTGTAGAAAATTCTCCCTTTCGATTTCTCTGTCAGAATCGAGGGGTGTAAAAGCCCGATTGCAGATTCCCGATTTCTATTTCTACAAATATCAATTCGAGACTTGGATTTATCATATTCACACTAATACATGTCAGTAGGTATTAGTATTGAAAGGTTTAGATTTTCTGGGATAAAATTTTGAAATACTTCAAACTTTTTGATATACCTATCTTATAACTTATTTGATTGCAAAATACATGCTCAATTAAAACTAAATAATCGCCAGTAGAACATGAAAATTTTGTCAAAAAGTCTGAAAAAAATGTAAAAATACCATGAAGTCTCAATCATTGAATCTGTCCAAAAACAATATCCAAATATACAATACTGACACGACTACTGACATGAGAAATTAGAGCTCAATAGTTCCAGTTTCTCATCGTTTCCAAAAGTCAATAGAGTCTCAAATCTCAATAATTTGATCAAAATATTTTTAAATTAAATAAATTAAGAACCCATTTTTATAAGCAATGCATAGTTAGCTATGGTATAGATAGAAAGAAATAAAAATGTAAACTTTAAAACTTTACTAAAAAAAATTAGAGTAAAAGCTGGATTAATTACTTGTTGCCAAAACTGAGCAAGCAGAAAAATTCTTTCTTTTTTGAGGATCCAGTCGACGGGTGGCGGGGGTTGCGAGTTCGGTGATGAGCTGAGCGGTGCTTGAGTCAATTGTGGTGGTGGAGACAGAGAGTCCATAGGCAACATACAGTAGTCTACTCCCAGGGTCCTGTTCTTGTGGCTGTACATTGCACAAAACACTGCCACAAGTGCCCCAGTACTAGTTCTAGTACAATCTTCAATGGGTCAACAATAAATGGACATTATTCTTATCTTGAGCCAATTGAGTAATATGTAAAAGTCGGTTTTTTAAAGTTTTTTTTAAATTTTTTTTACAATTTCCCCAACCTTTTCCTTTCTTCTTTTTCCGCAACAATTATGGTGTATTGTATATAGGTATTGTAGTTTGAAGGTGTTTTGCATACGACTGAAATTCAATCAATCTTGACCATCAATTTTATGAAACAAAAGATCCACTGGCTGATCATCTGCTCACTTCTTTACAGTCTTTAAAGTCTTGACCACCAACCCAGCTGTGTTTCAAAAGGAGAGATAGAACAACAAGAAATTGTGAATAATACAATCAAGTCAATCAATGAAATATAATCGGTTATTTAATAGTGCTGTTTTTGCTTTGTATTATGTATGTAGCATAATAGCTATATAAATATGAGTTTGTCCAATTGTCATTATTAGTACTTACAATTAGAGTACTACAGTACAAAGGACTGGTATAATGATAAGTACTATACTGATATTATAGCAGGTACAGTAGTATAGTGATAATGATTGTGATCTCGGTCTGTCGAGGGCCTTGTTCATTTCTCTCTGAACCAGCTCATTTCCGACATTTAAAACATTAATTAATTAATAGCCAAAGAGAGATTGCGATAAATATATAAAATCTATTCATTTAACATTTATATGGACTCTAACTATCTATTTGGGGTAGGTATATAATATCTTATTGTTTGAAAAAGGGTTGGTTATATTATATGATGTAAGTAAGTACTATGTAGTGTAGTAGTATCTGAGTACCCTACTCGTGTTAACCTATCTGTACTAGTAGATCTCCTTGGCTTTGGTTTAACTTATTTTATATTTCAATAATAGTTAATATAAACTGAATTAATATGGATATGAAGTTTGAAAGATTTATGATTTTTTTTTTCAACTATCATATTATAACTTTTATGGGGTAACACAGAGCCCTTGAGATTTTTTAAGAATCTCCATTGTTTAAGATCGAATATTGACATCGACTAGGAACGAATAAAAATGGATATTAGATTTTTTCCCCTTTCTTTACATCTAGTACCTAAATATATCTAAATATACCTACTAAGACTATTAGTAATAAAAAAGTAATTCTCTTGTAGGTAGATACTATAAAATATAAATCTTAAGCCTAGAACATGTCTAATCACTAATCATATTACAAGTAGATACCTATACCTAATAGTACTTAAATGTACTACAAATGTTAAGCCTCAAAGACTTTGATTTTTTTTTGTGGTAAAAAAAACTCTCGTTTCGTTTTATTCAATGGTTGGCTTGACTTTGAGACTAGTAGGAAATCTGATCCAATCCAAATTCAAACCAACCATTGAAGTCGAAGGTAAAATTATTGCGTAAAAAAAGCTATAATTCTGATTTTAATACCTAATTTACTCGTAGCTGTGTGATAAAATTCTTGCTAAATCAAATAAAAATCATACCATATAGTAAGTACCTACAACTTACATTTTACATAGATATGTATGCAAGATTATCTTTTGGCCGTTGATTTAATTATTGATAGAAATAAATTACTTTTCATTTTTGCACAATTGCCTATTATTTATAGTAGATACTAGTATAAGTACACTGTATACCCCTATATATAATGGGAAAATTTATTAAAAATAAATCCGTCCATCAAACCTTTTTAAGAGAATTGAAAATATCTGTCGTGGATTAATTTATTTAAATATCTATCACAGATATAGATAGATAGATAGATATGGGTACTCGTAGAAGGGATTTCAATTTTTGATACATAAATATTAATAGTCAGTATTTCTAAATTGGGGCATTGAAAAAAGAGCTGAGCGATTGACGCATATTATCAAAGAATTAGTATCACAGACATTATTTAAAATTATTATTATTGGTATGGATTGTATCTGTAATCTGTAATCAGTAATCGGTAATTACTTTTTTGTTACTAAATTTTCCAAATAGTTAATATCTAATTGTGCTGAACATGGGATAAATGGTTTGGTTTGGTTTCATTGAATTGATGGGCGATGATGAGCGGTAATCAATCAATAATAAACACGGCTAACCCAAAGCCCCAAAGAATTAAAGGATTATCCTTATCACACTTTACTAGCTTAAGATTAGGTCCTGGAAAATAATATCATAACCTACCTACCTATTATCAGGGGGAAATATTTTTTATTTAAGCTGCTGTGATATTGAAAGGAAAAAGATTTACCAAATATATTTTAGTCGATCAGCTCAATATTACTTTATACCTATATATTAGCATAGTAGTAATGTTACTACCTTACTAAACTTAAGCCTACTTAATACTTATCCAAGTATTTCAATCTCTGATAATAAATTACATTTTTAAATTTTTAAATACCTATACATATTACCTATACTTGAGTGATTTTATTTTTACCTCGTTTGCTTGACTGAGAAATTGGGGGAAATTGCTACAATCGAATGACCTTAATAAATACCAATAATATACGTAAATTATACTTTATACATACTGTATAGGTAAGGTATTTACAAGTCATAAAATTATTTAGGGCTTTCAATTTAAATCTAATCGATACATACTAGAGTTTGCAGTGAGCTTTGAGTTTTTAACTTTTAACTTTTCTACTACAAATTAGTACATATACATATAATATAAGTAAATACCTAACTAATTCTCATGTACATATAAATGGATAAATATCAATTTTTTATAATTGAAATTACTTTGATTACATATTTCTTTTCCTGCTCCTGATACTACCCTATACTATACAGGTTTAAATGGCATGGTTTTAAAGAGAAATGAATAGACCGAGGACAATTACTTGGTTAAATGCATTAATAACTATTACACTATTAAATTCATATACACATTATTCTAGTACTAAAAAAAGCACAATCTCAGCCCGCACCGATTGCTTTACCAAATTTTTTAGTAGGGTAATTACTATACAATTTGTGTATACTTTTGTTATCAGAATGAGAATGGGTGCTGTTTATTTTATAAAATATTTAAAATGTGTGAATGTGGATGGATCTTGGCAAAAAAAAGCCGAAAGTTTAAGTCAAGTATTTTTTTTCTATATAAATACTGATTAATAAAATACAAATATTTAAGTACGAACCATCACCACTGCAAATTTTATTGTATGTACATATCAATATACCGATATTTGAAAATTGATACTGCTAGCACACAGAAATATTTTATTTAAACTAGTATTTTACGTATAGGTATGTAAAAATTGAAAATTTTAAAAATTTTTATACCGGGGCAATCCTGAGCAATCTCCTTTAAATTTCACAAAAACATTCTTTTCTAAAATACTTGAGCTTTTTTTTGTCGTTCCTCACACAGCTCTGTAGTAGTAGTACTGGTAATAAATTTGTAATTTTTTGGGGTGAATTCCGAAAATCACAAAACTTCGATGAGTACCTATATAGATATTACAAGTATAGAAATGTCACATTTCTCCCCAGAAAAGTTGTAAAGAAAACTTTTGATATTTTGTACACTTGCAAATCAAACCGATAACTTTTTTCAGAAATCGGGGTTGAATTGAAAAAAACAAGTTTTAAACTTTAAAATACCTAGGTACTTATTTTATTATGATAGAACTCATCGACACACAACATAAGCACACTGGCAAGAGAAACAACAATAGAGTTTTTTCAACAATAATTAATGTAAAGAATCACATTATTTTTCCTCAACTTTGTCATGTCAAACTGCACTGAGGATGAAAAGTATTCACTCATTTTGACACAAAGTGACTCGCTTTTTTCTCAAAATTTCCAACTACTTTGATACCTGTAGTAGTAAGTATATTGTAGTAGGTATTATGATACCAGTTGATTATCAAACAGCAGCAGTTATTACAACCAACTTGAGAAACACGTTGTAGTAGTAGGTACTAGTACTAGTAGTACAAATATTAAAATTACAAGTTGATTTTTTTCATCAAAATCTCAAGTGTGATGTAAAATTACATTAAATATGAACAAGAGTAAATAGTAACTTATTACTACCAGTAAAGTAAGTTAGGAATATTTTGATAATAAATATTATTGTAATAATCAGGGTCAACTCGTTTAATTTAATGTCAACTGGTAGTAGACAACAAATATTTCATATATGACTTATTGCCCGGTTGTTCTTTCCGTGTATCGAATACTGAATATTTTTTTTTATTCAATCAGAAGAATCAAAAGAGAACTTGACCACTTTCTCACAAAATTCGAAAATCTCGCCGACAAAAAAAAACACAAGTCCACGAGGTTTTTACAACACCTAATACTATAATCAAAGTAGCCTACTTTACGTTTAATGCCCGCTTTTGACAGTCAATTGGGGGTCATGTGAGGCTTGTTTTCTCAAAAAAGGGTTTTTTTTTTCACTCGACCTCGTAAGTGTCAATGAGATAATTTATGTATTGTTGTGATCTGTAAAGTGATCGGTGTGTGATGGGAGAAAATATTGAGGTTCAGGACATGGTTTCGAACGGGAAGGCAGCTGAGAACTAACTGAGTGACGAGGGTATTTGGGGCTGTCGATAGGGCAAGTTGGGGAGCGAGCGCACCCAAAAAATCCAAAAAACCAAACTCGAATTCGAAGCAACAGAAAGAAATAGAAAATAAGTATCAGGCAAATATCAGCGACCGAGAATATCAGAAATGTATAGATAGATAGATTGGGTTTTGAGTTGTATCATATCATATCCTACCTACCTACATACATACATACCTACTTACTTTACTCGAGAAATGAGAAAAAGGCAGTCAACTCGACCCCCAAGCCCCCTTCTCGATTACGAGGCCCGTAGAACAGGCAGGCAGTCTAGGCATCTTACTATTCTTACTATTCTTACATATTCTTACATATTACATATTACATATATTATGTACAGTATACATAGGTTACGTAACAGAGAGCCAGAATTCTGATGATATTCTGGAGTATTATTGTGAGGGGCCGATCATTCAATTCGATGATCAGGAATCGTCTATAGTCGAAGGAGAAATAAGGAGCTGGTGGCGCATGTCCTCAGCCCGGATTGATTCCCGCGGATTGGAGCCTAGCTCCGACCCAAAGGCTGGTTTCTACCCAAAGAACATCCCAAGCACAAACATACAAATGAAATAATAAGACTCGATTTTCTTCAGACTTAAACTACATTGACTGCTGCTGATTCTTTCTGAATATCTAAGACGAATGAACAATAAATAAAAAGTATTATCAAGTATTCTAGTACCCACTGCACTGGCTCTTAGCTCTAACTCTGGTAGTAGAGTAGATGCAGAGAACAACAACCCTTTCATGGAGATATTACCTACTACTTACTTAGGTATTATCATTACAATCCTCCAGCATCATTGAAAAAACTCCTTTATTATTCTTCAAAACTATTTCTCTATCAGAATCTGCTCTGTTTCCCCACGCCAATAGATATCATACCACCCACCCATTCCAAAACTCTTTTAAAACATACTTACACAAAACAACAATACCACAATATCCATTACATTACATTACATTGTTACACTCTTAACTAACTAACTAACTATAGGTACCTACATTAGAATTCGAATTCCGATTCAAAATCCAAACTTTTGCAATACCTATACAGATACATTTACCTGTAGTGTAATTTACCTACCTGCCTTGACTAGCCTAGCCTACCTTTGGATCCTGTTGGATACACTAATGGGCTTATACATAAAGAGTACTACTACTACCTGCTATGATACACATGTAATCATGCCTTAGACCACAATTGCCACGCTTCAATTACCATTCGATAACTCTCAATACTTGTATTATTCTCCAACCTCCGATAGCCACTGATATCCTCCTACTTATTCAAAATCTATCCACCTCCTTACAATCATCTATCTTTATTCAATACAATATCTACTAGTACTTCTAATACTATTACTTATTCTTATACTATTACTGGTTATCTCAGTCAGCTACTTACTATGCATAAAAAATGGATGGGAAAAACGAGTAGGTGCTTTTTAGCAACTCATACAACATACAAACATAGTCATGGTCAGGAGCCAATAGTCAGGCTATTTATTTTTGATTTATGAATAATGAGCTTCTTCATATTTGTTCAAAATAGTTACTTGTACTATAGGTAGGTACTACGAGTATACAGTTTTTTATACCTTCAATTTTGTGAATTTTTAATGTTTATTCCTTAATGATAATGCTCCTACTCAAAATGTCTTCATATATTACAGGTATGCAATTCAATGACCACTTTTATTATAATATAAAGATAATGTATAAGTATAGGTAATGCACATTCAAATAATTTTAAATCATCTTGATTACTCATCATGAGTTCTATCTTGATTGCCCGGTGAGTGGACACGAAAGTTTACCCATCTACTTATGCTTATTATGCATATGAAGATAAAATAAAATTATCGCAGATCAAGTCAAAAAAAAGCTAATAAAAAACCGTTAATGGAAGTTATTATTACTATGCTAAATTATCTTCATAATTTCTCCTAGTTAATGACAATGGCAAGTAGGTACCTATAGATAGTTGACTTTATAATTTTGAAAAAAGTACCCTACACACATACATGTATGTATATCTGGTTTCTATTTACGATAGATTAAGATTATGGCAAAAAGGCACAGAAAAGATATGTAATTCACTACATACAAGTATACCTAAGTAATACTTACATGCTATTTACTACTACCGATAAACACGCGGACGATGGTGTACTTAAATTTGTTGTACATACTCGTAGTAGTAATAGTAAGTTTAGTAGTAGTGGTGGTAGTGATATAATAAAATTTAATATTATATAATAGCAGTACATAGCATTATGTAGTATAATCGTATAATAAAATTTGAGGCTACGAGTAGTAGTAGTACGGATAGTATAAGTAGGTTTAGGCCGCTTTGTACATAACTGCTTTGCAAGTTCAAATTCGCATGCTTATGCTTAACCGAGTATTCTAGTGTACAATACTTTGTATACAATTTTGGTAAGTACATATGTATGTATATCCAGAAATTTCAGTGCTAAATAAGAGCACAGCTAGGCTGGGAGTGTAAGATCAACTTCTTGAGGAGTTTTTTTGGGTATTTTGGATGGATGGACTAATTCAGAAATTCAGAAATTCTGAGATGTTGAGCCACCGATGAGGAAAAGATCTTGGGGGCAATTACTGATGAAAATGTAATTGGAAATTCAGCAGGAATAGAGAAATATTCATTTATTTTGAATTTTGAATTTCCAGTCTCATTATCCATACTTGGAGTCTTTTCTCTTGTTTCTTTTTATACCTACCTACTACCTACGTACGTACATACATAATACATACATAAGTAGGTACATACATTTATGTATATACAGATAGAAAAACTCCTCCAGGTACATGAGAGTATCAGGAGCCAATTAAGATTACGGTTGAGGGGAACTACGGACTTTTTTAGAGCTCCCAGGGTTATTAAAAAGGGGCAAAATAAGGAATTGGAATTAATTAAGAGTTAAATTTTAATCATCTACAATCTACTCTATCCAAATATATCAATATTATACGTTTACTAAAACCAAGACCAAGAGATTCTCTTTATGCAAAGAATTAATGTATACCGAGACCAAGTAAAAAACCTTAAAAAATTGAAACAAATTGTTTTAAAATTTATGTACCTACTATAGGTATGTAATTTTTGTATATGAATCAAGAAAAATATGCGAGAATGTGAATGAGGGTCTTTATAATTTATGAAGTATTTCATATCTTTTGACAATTTTGCTATCTCAAGCTGATCTTGTTTCAAGACTTAAGATTCAAAATTCAAAGTGGAGTAAATCCTAAGCTACTTCTATATCTTCTTATATTACTACTGTGATTGTAATCTCTGATGGTATTTCATATTTCTCAATTGCTATTTGCCTGACGATTATTGAGATTGCCCACCTATTGCAAGTTTCACATGCACAGTCCACACTTTGTCACATCTCATAAGCAATAATACAGTCTATACTATAGTATCAGTAGGTAGTACAATAGTCAGGTAATACAGGCAATGAACCAATGGCTTTTTCTCAAGACTCAAGAGTATCTGTAGTTAGGTACCATGGTATTACCAGTACAGAACAGATACTTTGAAACTTGATAAAAAGTAACTTATAATTCTTTATGGGGTAGAGCTAGTGAGCAAAAGTACAGTGAACTTGTCTTCATTCTCATTTTCCAGAATAAATCATTCACCACAAGATATGATCATCCTACTTCTTCACGCAGATTATACCCCATCACCATCACCTACGCGTCCCATCCTCAAAAAACTCAAATACAAAAATAATAGAGTACTTTCCATAAGTATAGTAAGCTTTGCCTTTGCCATAATTCAGTATTCAAAATTCAGTGTAAACTATGGAAAAATGATTCTGACTTTTTCTCTTTGGTCTTTGCTTTACCTTGTCTTGTCTTGGAGTTTTTTTTTGAATTTGGACTTTGAATTTGGAAGAATAGAGCTTACCATTCAAATGTTCATATAAGTATGTATATGTTTAAGGGAAAGAAGTTCGAAAAAGTCGGCTAAATCCTAAATTTATTGTATTTGCAGGATTTCTTTCCAAATTTTTTACCGGATCAAAATACCTCTCTCTCTCTCTCTCGACTCTCCCTCTGATTTTGAGACTTGAGCTTTTTTAAATCCCGGCTCTCCACTTCTCAAAAAAACTTTCAACTCGAGAATTCTAACACCATTTGATTATACATACTTTTTTATGCTTCTGTATTAAATATACCTACACATTGATACTATGTACCTACTTTTACTATGTACAAGTAAAGCTATCATTATATTCAAAAAATCTTGACTAACAACATAATATTGATACCTTAATTGCTTAATCAACTCAATTTAAGAATCGATAATGTTAAAATCCAAAAAATCAGCTACCAGTTTTCTCTAAAAATTTGCTAAAATTTAAAATACATTTGCCTTGAAAATGCTTTAGATTTTAATTTCTATTTCATTTTCTTAAAAAATAAGGCCACTCTATTCTTAACTTCTTAACTCAATATAGAAAATTTATGCTCTAATGTCTAACCGATGCTGCCCAAAATTCTGAAGACTTACCCTACCTATAAAAGGCTAAATTTTAAATAAAAAATTGCAAGTTTTTCAAGACCAAAGTGTACCATTTCTTGATTTTTTTAAGAAAGAATAGTATGATATTGTATCATGCGATATATTTGTTGTACAGATAGTAGTATGTAGTGATACTTGTACAAAACTCTAGATCAAAGGATGAGAGATTCACTCGGATTAGTTGCTTTGCTGTTGCCCTGCATGTTGTGAAAAAAATGATTCCAAAAAGAGGATGAAGTTTTATGATGGAATTGCGTGATATTAAGATGATTGTTTTCTGCCTCTGCTCAGATATGTACCTACTCTACAAACTATTACTACTTCTGTACTATATGGGAATTTTTCAAAGCAAGTGCTTTATTTTATTTCTTATACTTAAATAGCAATAGCCTACTACTTTAGAGTACTATAGTAGGTAGATAGCACATATAGTAGAGTATATGCTTCGATTGTTATCCTTTGTATTCCTCGACCATTCCTCGAAATAAATAAAATAAAATAAAATAAAATAAAATAAAATAAAATAAAATAAATAAGCCACATTAGTCTGGAACAGAAGCTCAAACACTCTCACTAAATCTTTGTCCACATTTTTTTCTACTCTT
Organism: Nanhermannia cf. coronata Gr-Ori-00579; assembly: GCA_034699045.1. Taxonomy (NCBI): domain Eukaryota; kingdom Metazoa; phylum Arthropoda; class Arachnida; order Sarcoptiformes; family Nanhermanniidae; genus Nanhermannia; species Nanhermannia cf. coronata Gr-Ori-00579. The sequence continues at coordinate 62,497 of JAQIXA010000008.1, read as the reverse complement.
AAAAGCCAAATCCAATATAAATAATCACACAAGGAATTACTACTTACTCTTTTTTTACTTGTAAATAATACGACAAATGCAATTGTCAAAATGCAAGCTTTTTTATGATATGGATATGGTTTCAGCTCAGCCTACTACTCGGATGATAAACCTTAAATATTTAATCACATAATATATGCACATATATGTATGTACTTTATACATACATTCTTGAGTAACCCTCCACCACTTCTACAGGTCCCGAGGACTTTGCATGTAAATTGTAAATACAAATATGTAACTACTTGGCTCTCTTGTTCTCGGTTAATAATGATTGGCATTCGAAATTCCAACTTTGAAATTTGTATATATTCTTATTTTGTACATTTGTATTTGTATTAATAACCTCCCTTGCGGATTCCCGAGCCTGTAATATGTTGCATTTGCATTTATTTTAGAAAAGCAAATCGAAAATTATACTCACTATTACAAGGACTAGTACTAGTACTAGTATCTATGTAGGTACCTACTAGTTGGTTACCATCACTTACACTTGGTAGTAAATACACTTTAGTAGTACGAGTATTAGAATTGGAGTATTTGATCCTGGATCTGAGTATGGTAGATGAGAGTCAGAGGATGAACTCATTCATTATACATGTATCCTAAAATATTGAATGGGAATCGGGCAACCCTTTCTTCCTCTCAGAATTCTCAAATTTTGAACAGACTGACTCACAGAACAGAGACTTTTCTCTTTCACAATCCTACATACGGATACATAGATGTATTGGGAATACAATAACATTAAAATAGTAGTAGTAATAGTAATAGTAGGTACAATAATAAAAGCACCGGGCCCGAATCATATTGAAATTTGAAATACCACACATATGCATATGTGCCTGTCTCTCGTAATAATATTGCCATCAGAGTTCTTCGCTCTCGAAATATGCAAATCGACTCCAAAAATCAACCATCACAAATGCCATGGGAAAAACTCACTTTAATTCTCGAGAACATAATAAGAGAATTGCTCTAATACATAATTCTAATACTTTAAAGTGAACCAATAACATAACAATACAATTTGTATCTCTATATTGCTACTCGTACATATCAGTATTATTTTATTAAAGGTTCTAGCTTTACAAGAATTGCGAAAATATCTAATACGATCATACCCATTAAATTTATAGTATAGATTGTTACAAGTAAGGCAGAATCAAAGGTCAAGAAAGTAATTTAATCTACCTTTATCCATAATATACTGTAGACTGTAGGTAGTGTACATTTAAAATTTGCAATTATCGACTATTTTTTAAAAGCATTAATAAGTATCTATGCAGTTATCGTTTTATTAACTTTTGATTGTAAAAACATCATTATTAGCATGATAGTAAATAATTTTCTTCTATTTTAGTGGTTTAATATTAATTACCTTTTTAAAATATTTTCAAGCATTTTTTGTAAATTTTTGTAAATCAATACTCATGTATATTTTATAAGATTCTAAAAATTCTTCAAAAGATGAAGAATTTTAGGAACCTTGATATTTTGCGGTTGACTAAAAATAGTTGAGATAAAAAGGTATTTCTAAATGTATAAGGTGCATAAATTGCTATAATCATTAAAGTGTTTTTTGCATATCACTGTCCTGACTCTGACTGAGAATTGAAACCTTTTCTTTCATTATGGATCTTTATAGATAGATCCATGGAATCATCCCTGGATTTTTGTATCCCAAATATTCATAGTAAGTAGGTACCTACCATAATAAGTAAATGATTGAAAGAGTTGAAGACTACAATTACAATAGGAATACATAGTGAATAGTGAGTGACTGGTATGTACTCTATATATGTATAATAATGGTATTAGAATATAAAATCTATTAAATCTATGCAATACTCATAAATTTATCTGGTGCAATAGCAATAGAAGAAATAGGTCCGCCGCACATTATTGCTTTTATTTAACAATAAAGCTCTATTTCCCCTTACTAGATCCCTATAAAAAATGATAAAAATTTTCTCCTCTACGTATACGTAAGTTTACATACATGTATGCTTGTACATCATATCATTTCGATCTATGGGAGTCGATTTATTTCATTTTATTTTTTTCTTTTTCTATGCATATTATTATTATTGTATATAGTATGTAGGTATATCTGTATGTATAGAATAAGTATTTAAATTAACGATGCATCGCATTAATGTGTAAGTTTAAGTTTTTATGGAGTATGGATTTTAAAATGTTCAATTCATTTCTTTTACAAAAGCATTAAATCATTTGGCTGATTTGAATTATAATTCTTTAGATCCTTATATACTATACTTATATACTGAGATATATCAGAAAGCACCTAACTAGCACTAGTTGTTATTATATAATACATAATATAATATTATACTATACATATATAGTACAGATTATATGCTAAACTTTATGAAAACATTCTTCAAATCTCCAAATCCAAACTCTGAGGATAAGTAGAAATAATGGTCCTGCTTAACTCTCCTTCTTTACCACGAATAAAAGAATAAATTAATGAATATGCATATTATTATTTTATTTTATTATTATGTAAAAATGTTCGATTCTCAACTACAAATACTATACTTGTACTGACAATGTACTACTAGCAGTAGTAGTAGTAACTAGGTACGTAGTAGGTATAAGGTACCCAAATAAATATTCGAATAAAACCTATGAAGGATGAAGATTATGAATAAGTTAAGGAACAAGAAAAGGAAACAATATTTCTTAAATTTTTGGCCAACTTTCTATCGAAATATTTGATAGTACTTACTTGTATACTGAATACTGATAGTATAGTACAACTATCTGTATAATTAAAAGTGATTAAAAAGTTATTTAAGAAAAAAGGAAATACTGGTAGTATAAAGATATTCAGAGATTTGATATATTTATGATAAAAAATTGTGTACCAAAAATTCGTATTTTATCAGTAAGGTACTACAGCTACTACTACTGTCTAGTACTAATACAGTAGGTAGTTCATAGGTAGTATAGATTTAGATAAGGGCAAGCAAGTACTCGTACTTTTAATAAGTGTACAAGTTAGACTGAGCATTGAGCCATATGATAAAACTTTTTTTTTTTCGAGATATGGACCTGTACCTAGAGCAATAATAAAACGTGCTAAGGATTGGTTGAGGCCTCATTTTCCGGTTTTTCGATCCCAAAATCACATACCTACTATGTATATATATATACATACCCTTTATTTTTAGGTCTTTCCTTCAAATTTTGAGCCAATACAACTATCAGTTAGGTAGGTACTTAACGCTATTTGTTGAAGTAATAATAAGATTTATTTTTATAGAATGTCAGTATTATTCAGTCAGTATAGACTTTTATCTATTTCCGATTAAATCTTTAGGGAAAATTTTTTTTTCTCTCATGCCAATTAGCCAACCGTAGAAAAGCAATTACCAAGTACATATACATATATATATAGGTATATATAATATGTAGCAGTCCAAGTATTGCCTATTAACTCAAATGGATTTCTTGAGTCATTTGATTGAAATGGATTTCTAAAGTTGAATTATAAATACATTACCACCAAGGTATAATTTTTCTAAAGATATTTTTCTATTTACTACCTATTGGAACTACTATAAAAGTAGTACTTACGTCAATACTCTAAACTCTAAACAAGTATTTAAATTTATATAAGTATTAAATTCTTGTGATTTTATTTCTAGATATTATATCTGTACTAATACTAGTACTTTGTACTTGAAAACTCAATCTCTCTCTGTAATAACATTTCCATGCGCATTAACTTATGCCAATTGTTCATTGTTTGCCGATTCGAAGAAGAATTTTTTCCTAAATATCTCCAATGTATTAGGTACTAGTTAGTAGTACCCTACTAATATAATGTTATTTCTACCACCAATTATTCATTAAATTTAAATTCAAATTCAATTGAAATCAATGGCTGCTCAATGCCTTATACATACATTCTTGTACCATAGTAGGTAAGTATATGAATATCCCTTATTGTATTAATTTTTTTTAACTTCATATGAGACTCCCTTGTAAGCCAGTGTCTCTCAAATAAATAAAAAAGTAATTGTTTCGCCATGAGCTTCCTCTAATTCTTTATATACATACCAGCACTACCAGTAGGTACTTGTGCTAATGCTCACGAACATTTAAAGCACATCTACTACGATAGTCTAGAATACATACATAATACAAGTAGTAGTTATTAGGTATGTATATGGTATGTGCTTTTCAAATTTTTAGTTCTTTTTATTTAGAATACTTATAGGATTTGTGAGTAAAAGGTTGATTTTGCTTGCTTGGCTCATGACAATGACAAAAGCAATATAGTTCTTCTTTCTGGTAGAATAGAAGAAAAAAAAAGTTGGAAGGATATTGACAAGTCAAAGTGAAGCCAAGTAGTTCATTCGGATACTCCTATGAACTGATAATGCATAGGTAAAGGAGGAGGGGTTAAAAAAAATCCTTAGCCCTATTATTTTAACTTGACTCATTTGCATAAGAGAAACACGCACATACTTGAGCATTCAAAATTCAAAATGACTAAATAACTATGTATTGTATTGTAGGTATACTCGTATGCATTGTGCACCTAGTACTACTGATACTATTTACCATTAGTATGAGTATGAAAAACAGAACTATATTGGAATTAGAATTAAATGGTCGTATGTATTATGTAGGTAAGACTAGAAAAGTAGAAAAAAAATAAAAATAAAAATTTGTCATTTAATTCTACTTTCCTGACTCTCATAATAACTCATTGATTAAGCTAAATGGAGAAGTTTTTAATCGTTTCATATTACTTTGAACGACTACAACTACCCATATTATTATACTTACTAGTAGTAGTAGTTGTAGTACTGGTAAGTAAAACTAATGAAAAGGATAAGTATGGTGGTGCTCTTATTACTAGTACTTACTATTATTATGATTATTATTATTTCTTGGAAAATTAAAAACTCTGATCACATCTAGGCTCTAGGTTTTCGACTTCTTAATCTCCTCAAATTCAAATATCTACCTATAGTATTACAATACTAGTACTTTAATTGTACATAGTATTATAGTATATGTGGGTATTATATTATGATTACTAAATATGTATGAATATGCTTATTTTAATACTACTACTTATAAATGTACATACACTCCATCCCCCCAGCAAGTCAACCTCATTACTTACCCCCCATTTATTATCTCCTGCCACCTCTAATTGTCACAAAGTATGCAAAAAGTATGGGCAAATGGCAAATACAGAATAGTTTTTCAGGATAATAATGGGCTGATATGAGTTCATGAAAAATTGTCATAAAAGCTCATTGTTGGTTTTACGTCAAATTTATTGCATCTCCTTCTCTACTCTAATGTACAGTACCTGTACTGTACTGTATTAGTTAGTTAGTACCATTGAGTTCAAATTATAAAGTAGAGTTTAAAAATCTACTTGAGAAAGACACTAACTACTGATATTCGTATCTAAACACTAAATACCAAGTCCATATACTATCGTACTTGTGACTTGTGTACGTATTGTGTACATAAGAAGTATTAAATACAATCATGTTTTTGTTGTTCAAAATAGGTTGGGCGAAAAATAAAAAGAGCCAAAAAGTAAGTACACATCTATACAGTATAAAGTATAAATATAAGTATATACATAGTTTAATAGTAATTGTAGTAAGGTATATTAAATGGGCTTAACTACCTGACTTATTTGAAATTTGAAGGCAGAAGCAAGTGGCTTTGGCAAATAAAATAGTGGTGTGATTAATAAGTGGGGAACAAAACAGGTATAAAAGCTTGGAACTCCATTCTGTTCTCTACTAACAATCCTAAGTACTAATAGGGATAGTAGATAATATATTTATGTACTTTATGGCTACTTTATTATCTACTACCCATGTTTGAACTACACAGACTGAGGTGTGGGCCAAATAGACTGTGAAGATTGATTAGCTAATTTGATTAATAGATGATTTGAAGCGGGGCGGATTTGTGGCTTTGAAATATCCCGGGTTTTTGCTCCATAGATGAATATTCATTCGAAAACTAGATACACTCTCGCTATTGGTTTAAGATCTAAATTGCAAAAATGCCTAATTAAATGAATTTCGGTTTAATTTTAACCAAAATTACTTTTTTTTGATATCTCAAATCTTGGTATTGCATTTTTATTCAAAAACAAAAAGATTGAAATTTTTTATTTCATACAATACAATTAAGGGTATTTTAGTGAGTACATTCAAATGATCTTGACATTGTTCATATTGTGACTAAAATTCGTGACTTTATATACAAGGAGTTTATAAATAAAGTGGTGGAAGAAATAATGTAGGGGAATGCACCAATATAAGTAGGTATGTTACAAATATAAAGATATAGATCGACTTCAAGTAGGACATAAATACTCTATGAAGAAAGAACATGGGCCTACCGAGGAGTAGAAATGATGAAGAAAAAAAGGCAAGTTTTAGAAAACAAACATAAAGTAAGTAAGTAGTAGATCCAAAGTCCTAGTAAGTCGTATGTAGGTAGAAGAAAAATTGGAAAGCTCAAACAGTCTAATGAAATGATGCATTATTCAGAGTTCAGAATGTTTCTAATACTTACTATGACTATGTAGTAAGTACTTACTACTTACTGTTAAGAAAAAGACAGAATTATATAATATCTTATATCAAAAATAAAGAAATAAAGTAAAGTAATGTAAAGTAAAGAAATAGTTTCGATATCCATATACAGATATACATACTTACTTACTGGTACCTATAAATTCTTTGCACATTTATTTTCTATATCAGTTCTTGGGAAATTCGGCAAACCGAAAACCCGTTCGTTCGTTGGTTCGTTTTGAATTCGTCATATCAGAATGAGTATCAGTAAAGTATTGTAGATATTTTCTAGATTGCAATTTCACTAGCAGCCGCATTTACTCTGCAATCTGCAACATTTGTACATTTCTTCAAATTTTATACATTTTGCTAAACTTAGTAGTTAAGTAGTATGAGATAATATGTATCAAAATACATCTACGAATCTATATGGAGCCTTTGTGTTTTGAGTCTGGAGACTTTTGTTATAATAGAATCTATGTAGATTTTTGTTATGATATACAGTAAAGCCATTAAGACCATATGTAAATAACAGATTAAAAGTAAGTCATTTCACAACTACTTTGGACTGTCCATTCTCGCCTTTTCACCGGATAAATTAAGAGCCTGACCCTAAAGTTCATTCAAAAGCTCTGAATTTATTTTATTTATATTAATTTAATACCATCCTGCTCAACCATACTTATGTGACTGAACTCGGGTAGGAGGAAGTCTCGGTTCCCTGGCCCTCGGTTCACAATTCTCAGGCTATTCCACAGTTTCTATATTTCTGTTGCTATTACCTTACTTGTAAATGAAATCTCTGACTTTTGTATTTTACATACACGTTATAATACCCACTTGTACAGATATGCTCAAAGTCCAAAGTATCAAAGCAATCTTATTATATCTATTTGATCAAAATCCTAGCAAATCTTTGGAAAATTTTTGTCATTTTTTGAGCCTTATACTCATATTCCAAAAAATTGTTTTTTAACCAATATAAAATACTTGAATATAGGTATACTAGTTTGTAGGTGTAGGTACAAATACTAGTAGTATCAGTGCACTATTTTTCTTTTTTGACAATTAATTTTGAGTGAAATAGTGTGTGCTCGGTTTTTTAAAATAAAAAAGCTCAAGAAGCAATAATAATTTAAGCTAGCTAATATTGCCATTCCTTTGCTAAAAAAGTTTTCGAAAATCATTTCCCCCTATGTATATATGTATTTTGTATGTATTTTGAGATCTCTTTGATGACTGTGACTGTGACTATGGGCTGAGCTGAGTTTTGAGTTTTTCGAGAGAATAGGAAGGATGAGTATATGATGGCATAATTAAATGTAATTAATTTTCTTTTTAATTGTCCTCTCCATGGTGGAAAAAGAAAGACCCGGGAACTCTTCAGTGTATTCTGAATGAGCTCTAATGTACTTATGGGCACAACATTGTACTTTTGAATTTATTTGATTGTCCCCTCGAAAAACCCCATATCATTTCATAATACCTTATCCTTAGGTACTCCCTACTACCGTAGTATTAAAAACTTCCTTCTCCACAAGATATTTTTTGTTTATGCGTTTATATAACCTTCTTAACCGAATCTCAATCTCTTTTTTCTTTCGAGTAGTATCGTCATTTGAGTCAAAAAAAGGCTCTATTATCCTTTGAGGACTTGAACAACAAAACCAAAAGTGAAAAAAAAATCTTATGGACTTACACTATAAGGTATAAGGTATATCATATTAGTAATAGGTATGGGTATTATACAATTCTCATTTGAACTTGTCCAACTCCCAAATAATCCTCGAGTTTGAAAACTTTTTTACTGGCTCGACTCGCCCCAAATACTTAAACACCCGCACAAAATCACCGCCTCTAAATTCTCAAATATGTAATATCAGTACTTGTGTGTATATCAGTAGGTACTTGACTTCAAAGAAGAAGTTGGACTATGACGAGTCCCTGTCATTCTCTAAATTGGATTTCTGTCAAAACTTCAAATTTTTCTCTTTTTTTCTTCAAATCCATCTACTATACATTTAACTGAAAGTCTCAAAACAGTTTTTTAATCGAGCCCAAAACTCCTCATAATCTTAATGGTAATAAGCAATATCCTTTTCTATTTCAAAATGGATTGAATACTTATTCAGTATCAGTATGGGTACATATCAATCTAAAATTTGAAATTTGAACCCAAGTCAAGTACCTATATAACTAGTTATTATTATATATTCCTTTTCTAATTCTAGATATTCTCATAAATATTTTTATAAACACCTTCTGAAAACCCTTTTTTGAAAAAAATTACCATTCTTGAAACCTACTTGTACCTATGTAACTAGTAGGCATTGACAGAGACATAGAAATAAATGAACAATAAAATTTATTTTTTGGAGCATATTCAATGGTACATACAGTGGAAAAATTATCCCCTATCCCAAATTTCAAATTTCATTTCTTTCTCAAGTCAAAAAATGAGTAAAAAAAAAGAATATTCATACATTTTTCCCGACAATCAACAAATTTATAGCCCATGGCAAAAATAAAAGACCGAATTTCTCGACTCTCCTCGAGTTCCAAAGAATTAATTTGTCTGAAAGACACAGTGTATAGATATGTATGTACGAGTATGTATGTATATCTATTCGAATAGTTAGGACCTGTTTCAAGTCACACATTAGACGGGTTTAAATGAAACTGAATATCATGAAAAACTTACAGTCAGAAGTACATAGTTAGAAGTAAGATATTATTAAGTGTTCATGGAAAGATATGAAAAAATGGAGCCGCATAAAATTTGACAAACCAATTTCAAGGAGCGAAAAAGTTATTGTGCGACAAAAGCAATTTGGCAAGGTCTTTCTCTCACAACCCTCACTTTTCACCATCTCAGCTCAAACAAGCAAACATACCATTTAGATACTATTCAAAATAATTTTGAACAAAAAATTTAATATTTTTCAAATTCCCAAGATTCAAATCAAAAGTAAAAAAAATTTAGAATTTCTATTTAAATCTGAGTTTATGTCCTATAACATAGAAAATCAATCATATAAAAAAAAGCTAGCAAACACCATTGTTTTAAAAAAATTCCAGAAACTGAGAATGAGTCAAACCAAACATAAATTTTCATATAAATATTTTTAAAATTTTAGAAAGATTATAAAATTCTATACAAGGTACAAATGTCAATTTGAGATTTTGCTCTTTTAGCGCAAATTTAATATATTGTGAATATTTTTGAACCTTTGTTTGTTAGCACTCATCTTCGAGTCGTTACCCAGAGAGCATAAGCCTAGATGGATTATAAAAAGCATATTTATATCTCCCTTTAACTACTTATAGGTACATATACTTACATACCTACGTGTATATAGTATGTATGTAAGTATATAATATGTAGTACCTATATATAGTAAATGCCTGTGTATTATGTATGTATATGTAAATGGTATGCTTTTATTTTATGACATTTAAGCCAGGATCACTAGTATCTCTCACCTAATTTCTACATTTTTTTCAATATTAAACTTCCCCCTCATTCAATCCTTCAGCCCTTATCTATATATATGTTGTAATACTAGTAAATACGATAAATCCGACTACTTAGACTTCAATCAAGTCAGTATGAAAGAACTCAAATAATGAATTTTTTGGATGCATTCATTCCTATATTATGCACTAATAATGTTGCCATATATGACATATTTTAAATTGCTTTAGATTTACACCACTACTCTAGCAGATACATTCTGAATAGTAAGTATGTATAAAGATAATAAATATTTTACAAGGAATATCGTATCGTAATTTTGTACCCAACCAAAGACAATTGAAATGAAAAAAGGCAAAAAGGTTTAAATCCACTATTGGTGCTATAGTACATACTTATGTATGTTCATAAGGTATTTATGTACACAATAAAGAAACATTTTATTGATCTCTATAAAGATTAATCCCACTTTACACAATTTTATAGGTCTTTAATTTCAAATACCTACCTATCTATGTATGTAGGTATTTCTATGTACCTATGTACATGGGTACCTAAAAGTTTTTGAGTCATATTGTCACCCTATCTCTACTGTACGCAATGTTCTCAAGTATTAATTCCATATTCTATTTAATTGTACTTTGTATGTACTTACAATGTCTTTGAGAACTCAAAACTCAAATGAACCTAGCAATTAGAAATGCTAAAGCGAAGAATTCAGATTCCTATGCATTTAGGCTCATCTCTACTCATACAACTGCAGATTGTACATTTATCAGTCAAAGTAGTAAGTATCTAGTAATACTAGTACCAGTATTAAAAATATTTTATGGGTAAAATACAGATCCTTAGAAAACAGCAGTTAATAGTTATAAAAGATCATAAAGAGAGAAAATGTGAGTCAAGAAATTGTTTAAGGCAAGTATAGATATTTACTACTACTATACAGATACTACTACTGTAGTATATGTTTTTGCTTAAATTATCAGTATTTTATGGAATTAGACGAAGAAAGATGGGAATTTGGGGCTCGATACTAATACATATTTGATAAGTGTATCTGCATATGAATTTATTATGCGATTTTCGAGTTTCACAATCTCTCGAGAGCCAAAATTCAAAATACAAAGTATGTAATATACTAGTACGTATGTATATAATGTGCATATGTATCTAATATAGGGTTTGAAGTTTTTATTTTTTTCTAAAAAAAAATGGGGGCTGGATCTGGATATATCGCTCAAATCAATGGACTGTAAACAATAAACAAAAATAACCGAAACAATTTTAGCACTTTCCATTCCTATCTAGTTAGAGTATAAATAATTCTCTATTATGTATTTCTATTTCTATTTCTCGATCCTCAGCCTCAGTACAGTTCTCCCTTTTAAAACCTAGACCTAATACCTAAGCTGAAAAACTTTTTTATGAACATAACTATTTTGCATACATTCAGCTTGAGTAGACATCTACATAAGTATCCTTAACAGTGATATTATCCTCAATCCTCAAAGCTTCACTCGTCCACATTTAAGCCTTTACCCATTCGGTAAGTAAGTAAGTATTTTATATCAGAATAGGATTTTTACGGTCCATGAGGCCTGGGACTCAAATCGAAGCCGACTCCCGCTGCCCTTCTTGTTATTAATAATGATCATAATAATATTCTTCATTTTCATTCATATTACTACTACTTTTATGATTATTATTGTGATCATCTGCATATCCAAACTTATTATGTTGATGCATACATACATACTTTACGTATACGTATTTATAAAAGGGCACTACACATATCTGCATTTATTTATATATTTTTTTGCATTCGCCGAAAGAATTGTGACTACTCTTATGGATGATCTAAATCATAATAGAGCTAAGTATTATCTACTATACCAGTAGTATTGTTAATTCTGACTTGAGATAAGACAAGGGAGTGCATAAATATTTTGTCTTTTGGAAAAAAATCAAAGAAAGGGACTTTACTGTAGGGTACTTATGAAAAAGCAAATGTACTGACAAGAGAGAGAAATCAAAAGCATAAATACAAATTATTATACTACTGTTTGTAGTAAGGCAAAAAAAAAAAGATTAAAAGGATAGAAATAAGAAAACGATAGGCAAGAGTAGTAGTATAATATGTAAGCATGTGTGTGGATAAGGATCAAGATAACCACCATCATCAAGACGAAAAAGAGAGAAATATTTGATGCAAAAAGATGGAAGTAAATTTTTGTTCAGAGCAAGTCTAGTAGTAGTACCTAGTCATGATAGTATAGACTAAAGATGCCGGATCAGAATTTTGGTAGTAAAAATGGATTTCTAGGATTGAAAAAAAGGATTCTATAGACATCGTGTTGGTGGCTGGTAAGTAATAGTCGAAAACGATAGTCTAAAAAAGTCGATTCCTCGATATTTATAGGTGATGCGCAAAAATCCTGGTTTTACCGGGGAAAAAGTGCAAGTGATTGGAAAAGGTTCGGCTCGCATGCCCAATCGATTTCGGTCAACTTTCCAATCGAAAGGTTCAATGATGGGCTGAGGGTAAAACCCCTTTGGTTTCTAAAAAAGAATCGACGAATCTCTTCGGCTCCCGAAAAAATCGATCGACTATATCTTACACCCTGATCGACTTCTTGGAAACTTCTTCTTCGAACGAACCTAAACTACAATGAAGAACTTGCGCTCAAGACGTTCAAAATCGTGGGTTTCTGGGAGCGCAGCAGACAACATTTTCTTCAAGAATCTCAAAATTCTTAAGCAAAATGAATAGAATCGAGTAAAAGTCTAGTAGTGTACACACTGTATAGTCTCAGCTTCTTCATCGATTTTTTATCCGATTACTAAGTACACACATACATACATACACACATAAGTAGCATAGATATGTACAAGTAGTGGATACCTCACAAGAAATATTTTGCAATAAGCTTCAGAAACAACAAGAAATACCCAGCAGAATCCCAAGAACCCGAAAAAATAACATTTTGCTAAAAGATAGAAACTTTATTTTATCATACCAATAAACCTTATACCATCCATATACCTATACATTGATACTGATACTCTCATCTAACTAGTAATACTATGAGAGCCAGTAGGTATAGGTATGTATAATGTTCTTAAGGGGACAAAGATATATGAGCATTTTACAACAACTTTTACTTTCTTTCTCTCTCTCTTTCTTTTCAAAAATCCAAAATATCCAGCTACTCTATGACAGGTGGACTATCTCAGATTGTTGTACTACCAGTACTACTGCTTAATACAGATACTTGTACTGCGGCAATGGAAATAACTACAGAAATCGAAATTACTCGTATATATGGATAGATGTAAAGGCTCGTGGATCATTTTTTCAAATCTGAGAAATATAGTATGCGTATATGTGCCCTTATACTCCCTATACTTTTTACAAGAATTAGAAATATTTCCCTAGATAAATGAACCATTTTTCTTACATTTTTTAAGGTTGATGTTTTTCAAGTTTTTTTGAGTATTTTTTTCATGTAATTGTGTACAGGGTGAACAATATGGTATAGTGTGTGTAATATATGAGTTTGTTGAAAACCGAGTAAAGCATCACGTATATTTCCGATTAATCGGACAACTGAGAATTAAGGCCTTCCTTTCCTTTTGTTTTCTCCGGATTGATTATAGTCAGGGGAGTAAGATGATGTGTTCTATTTAAATCCGATTCTACAATACTTATATCATACTACATACTGATACAAGTACTTGTCTTACAAATATTTATATTCAGTATAATTTGTATACTCTAGTTTACAGAATTCAAATGGACAAAACAAATATACATTCAAGTTTTTACTTACAATAAGTATAGTCATCTAAAGCTACAGTACCTACTTGTTTGTATACAGAATACTACAATGATATTTGTAAGTTGTTATATAGGTATTTATACTTTTATATAAAGCTATATTTGAGTCCAATTTGTTTTATACGATGTATATACCTACATACAATCCTTTCATTTTGTACTAGTTATAAAAGGAATCCTATCTTGTAGTTTAGAAATACATATATAGTACCTAAAAGTATATATAATAGTAACAGTATAAAGTATAAGATTTATCTTTAGTAGTAGGATAATATGCATTTGTATTTATATAAAATATAAAAGCTTTAAAGGACAATATTATTATTGAGATTTAAGATATCCCCTCACATTTCCGGTCCATATCTATCTATCTATTTATCCATCTGATTCTGATTCCTTTTACCAAAAGTACCATACTTATATACAAGTAATAGTCTTCTACTGATACATAGTAAGTAAATATCTTGACTATCTTTTGCATCTTTCTCATACAAGTACTAATGGTTAGTACTATGTATTAGTAGTAAATAGGCATGCATGTGAAGAGTAAGTAAAACAAAAAAAAATCTAAAAGCACCCTGTCTATCCAATGTTGAAATAAAATTAAAGATTTCCAAAAAAAGTTTTTTTCCACCACCTCCTTGATGATGGCCATCCCAATTCATTTTAATTCTGATTTTTATTTTTATTTTCATTGCAAGTGCAAGTGCAAATGGCAAAATGCTCATAAAGTCTTTCCAATACATAACTTGTAGTAGTTAGTATGTATATCAGTACATATAGGATATACAAAATAAGTATCTAGTTGTCAAAAGTTAGTCAAAGAAGAGACAGAAAAATCATGAAGAACGAATCAAAATGAGATAGGAGTTGAGCATTGAATTGAGAATTGAGAGGACAAAAAGATGGTAAAAATAAAAAATAAAAAAAGTTAAAAGTTAAAAGTAAAAAAAAAAGGGAGACTCCACGCCTTAAAAACCTTCTCAAGTTGAACAAGTAATCACGAAATCGAAGTAAATTTATTTTTCACTTTGCCATGAATCACGACATATGGTCATCTTAATTCTGATGAGCAACAAATTTTTCTATTTGTCATCTTTTCTACAATATTATCTCAACTTCCATTCATTCACTCAGGCTAATTCATTCACTCTTTACCTCCCTACTACAAGTAGGTACTAGGTACACACTATCTATACTGCTTTATGAGAAGATAAAAATAGTTATATGAATTATTGCTTCTACTTCTACTAATGTAGGTAGTACAAAGGTATAGATTATTAAACTTAATATGAGATATACTTAGGTAGTACTATTAGTATACAGTATTATGGTTGATGGCTTGGGAAATCGAGCCGTCAAAAAATGGTAATATTTGTAGGCAAATCGAAATTCCCAAACTACCAGTATATCCCCAATTAAGTCTTGTACATATTAAAGTTATTAGTAGTGGTCCGTAGTAAGAAGTTTGGGAGATAATCGAGGAGGCGACAAAAAACTGAAAAACTTTGAGACTTTGGGACTAGGTTTTTATTTTTGAGGCGGCAGGATAGTCATAAGAAAATGATGATTATGATGAGCTATAGTGACTGATTCGAATTGAGTATACCAGTGCTGAGTACTGACTGACTGATAGATAGTCTATCTGAAATTTGAGCATTTAAATCATATCTGTATATAGGTAGTAGATAATATGGTTCTAAAATACATTAAAGTAGGAGTGGTTGACTTTGGTTTGAAAATATCCTATGCCCGCTGGAATATTGAGTTACAAAGAAAGAAATTGAGACTAAATCTGTATCATTATTGAAATTATTGGATGGTCCAAGGCTCAAGATTGGGAATGGTATGGTGAGCTCTAATGCTAAGGTGATAATTATCGCAAGGAAGGAAAAGGAAATAAAATATTTTCCATATACATATATTCTGTAGGTATATGCATGTTATGCCTATTTAAGTGATAAGAAGATGCAATGACTTTAGTACTTGATTTAGGTAGTGTAGTGGTAGAAGAAATTGTACAAAAAGTAAGAAATGATGCGGGGGTAGAGAAAAAAATTTTTTACAAAAGAATCGACGTGACAGAACGATTAGTTTTGACCAAAGTCGGCTATCTGACTCGATTATAAGATGCAGAACAATGAATTATTTCTCATATTGAGGCAATAATGATAATAATAATATCGTATTATGGACAGTATCAGTGAGTAGTTGAGAGTCCAGCAGCTTCTGTACGCATTATCTATAGTACGAGTACTGATACAATAGTATTATAGTCGAAGAAGATAGCTCAATTGATATTATAGTTGAGTGGTTGGTTTTTTATCCCTTGAAATGAAAAAGATCCCGAGCAATAAAGTATACCTACTCGTAATACCTAAGTGAACTTACATTACCATTACATATACCTATGTATAATACCTTGATATAGTTATAGGTAAGGTACATGCTAATATGTAACTTGTGGGATAATATCTTAACTTTTGATAAAGTATCAGTAGTAGTAGCCGGTTATGATACTATACTGTATTTTGTATCAGGTCGAGTGAGCTTATCATCTTCTTTTTTTTTTGAAATATCATCTCACATTATTAGACGCCGGCCCGCCCTCACCCTCTCATTATTATCAGTATCACTAATACTATTGAGCAAATTTAATTTCAATTAACCACACACTCGATATTATGTCTCAATCAAAGCTCCATTATACAGATATTCAGTACTTCATATCATATACTACTCGTAATATTACGAGTACTTGATCAGTAAGTATATAAAGTGCTATTCAAATTCAACGACTTGGAATTACTACCATTAGATTCAAGATTGTAAAGAGGAATTAATGGATATTGCCCATGTAATAGATAGCAGATAATTGATATGGCTTATATGAATATAATAGGTAATCAAAAATGCCTACTTGGAACTTGAACAGGGTTGCAAAAATCGAACATTTTAAATTTAATAAAGCTTTTAGGATTAAAGTTTAAACTTAAATGTTATTAGAATTTTCAATTGGTTTCAAATACAATTGATCGATCAAAAATATCCCATTTTTTTCTTAAATATTAAAAAAGACCGATGAATTATCAATAAAACGTCAAAAAATGAGCATTAATAAACCTGATCTGGCTGAAAGACAGGAAAGAGAACCCTATTTCTTTTACGAATTAATTCTCATGTAGTATTTCTGTGAAAATGATTCAAGATATTGCTGGAGTATGAAATAATTAAGCAGGCTGAGCTGGGGTTGTATTAAATACGAATAGAATAGAATAGTAGAATGAAATCTATCATACCTACTATAAAAAGGAAATTATCTACTCAAATTAATCTTGTGTTACTTGCTTTTAGGTACAGATACTATCTGATATCTATACTACTGATTTTAGTAAGTACATTTACTCAATGAACTTACTCATGAAATGATGGGAAATTGAATTCTTTTACGACGTATATAAAACGAGCATTAGAATGTCATTAAGAAATTTTACTATTGTTTTACCCTATCCATTTTTCTATATGAATGTCAATGGATAGAATTTTAAATTTAGAAATATTTATCTCTATCGTCGTTAGTTTCTCTTGATTTTATTTAGATCTTTAGATTTAGATTTTGGTCAATTACTGAATACTTAAAGCTGAATATTTTTAAGAATTGTGAAAACGATTTATTAAAAAGTGCTTAAGCCAACAATAGAGATTGTACGGTCGAGTTCACTTTTTAATTGTGACCGGAAGTTGAGTTTGAACTTGATTTCTCGATGTTGAGGTGGCCAAGGACAAACTACTACTATGTAGTCCACTTAAACTTCCAGCAGTACCCTAGCTAGTAAACCAGTCTTTTGATACTTGTAGCATGGTATTACTAGAGTATAGCTAATATGCCTTTTAATAAATGCTAAATTTATTTATATAAATATATACCCATGAATAAAACTGATGCAGTTTCCTTCAAGTCAAAGTCAAGTAAACAAGGGTTGATAATGAAATTACTCGTATGAGCACCCGGCTTTTTCTACCACTATTTATTATGTACATAGTACTTTCATAGTGGATGCTATTATGTAATAATAATACAGATTTACACCCAAATATAAATGCTAGTTAAGTACATATCTACATACATAATACATACAGAGTAGTATAACCCATATTCCACAAATACACCCAACACTACATCAGTATCCCACTACTACTGATACTACTAGGGTACTATAAATACACACTTACTTACATAATACTTATTAGATAATTTTGGTCTATTTTACTATCCTTTATACTAGTAGGAACTCGGAAACCTTCTCTTTCGGCTCTTGTGGAGTTGTCAGTGTGCTAACTAGCACACTGACATTATGTATCATTTACTATACACACTAGTACATACAGTACCCTATACATACATTCACAAGTGTGTAAAATAAACAGGATTGCATATCTCTCGCTTACTTAAACCCTTATCAGATAGCACATAGTAAGTACAACAAATAATATCATAACAAAAAACAAGAATCGACCAGTGGGTCGACGGGTCGACTCTCTCAAAAAAAAAACATTGAGTGTAACCTCTCAAAAAAAAGAAAAAAAAAACTTTATCTTTATCCGTCGCCCCTTTTTACTTGGTCCAACACCATTGAACAAATACGCTTGAACAGGTGAATTCTAACTTTCGATTTCAATACATACCTTGCAGTAGATAAAGTATTTATACCTAATACTTATTAGTACAAGAACAAGAATATAAGTACAAGTCCTTCAAAGGAAAAGGGTCCTTTTGGGTTTATCTAATTATTGAAAAAAATCGAAAGGTATTTTGGGATACGGTGACCCGAATTTGGGGGAAACCGCAAAACCACAAGAAAAGTGAGACATAGGCTTCAATAAAAGATTGATACTATTCCTGGCCATTGATAAAAGGTTCTAATTTGACATTTTCTTATTAAATGTACCTGCCTATCCTGAACAGTATACAGTAGTAAGAGCACCTTGTAGTATAATACACGTTTATTTATAAATTTGGGATCAAATGATACCCTAAAATCAAAGTCTTACCTTTTTTTATTTGTGGTAACTACATACATATATGTAGGGTACTGATAGTAATAGTAGGTATGCATTTAATAAGTTTAAAGGAATTTCGAAGCAAAAAAGTAACATTATTGACATGTTACAGCGGGGGGAAAGCGAAAGGAAGTATGAAAATAGTCATAAAAAATGTTATTACCTCATCTAATTCTAAGGCCATTTCGATCCCATTGGGTTCTTTGGGCTTCGGCTCCTCGGCTGTAGTAACACTGTAGGAGAATATGAGACAAATTAAAATAGACAGATTATTGATTAGACCCAAAAACTTGCATTGAAGTATTATTAGATTATTATTGGAGTAGGGGTTTTAGACAATTAACACGTCAAGTAGTACCTGTTGGACGTTTCCTTCATATCCTCATCATTATTATCATATTTGGAGCGCATAATGAGTTATCATTGAAGTTTCGGCAAGGCTTGTTGTACTTTGAATTTGATTTTTGATTTGATTTGATTTGGCGACTTGTTGGCTTCAACTATACTTACATTTAGGTATATAAACTTGTCTATTCTACCCCTAATCCTAGGTTAGACACTTTTTTTGAAAAATATTCTCTCTATTATATAAAATCCTATTAATTAGACGAATTAGATGGTAGAGTAGCAGCAGAGGAAGCAACCAGGGCTGTAATAAACAATAAACAATCAAATATAAGTATTTAATTTTACAATTTAATACGAGTAGTACCTACATACTATGAATAGTACTTATGTACCTATAGGTATTGTAAATATTTCAAAAAGTAAAAAGGGGTGGGATAATTTTTTCCATTCAATTCTCAATAATAAAAAATAAAAAATATTAGTCGAAGGTACCTACTACTTTATAGCCATGCATAAGTAAAAAGGTATTACTTATTTGAATATATTCGATCATTGTTGATTGTTTGTTTGATGAAATAAAATAATAATAATGGTGGTGGGGAGTATTATTGAGGGGTATTTATTTATTATAGCTATCAGGTCTGACTTATTGTAATTGTAAATTATAAATTGTAAAACATTTGCTTGTTCTATACAAGTAAGTACTAGTTTAAATTTACTAGTATTGTAATGGCATGTATAAAAATTGTAATGAACATGAGAAAATCCGCCAATGAAATAGATCATTATTGTCAAGATACAATAATACCTACTTACATACACTACATAGTAGCATACAACTAGATACCTATGTATGGCTATGGCTAATAAATTGTAATATTTAAATAAAAATGAAGAGAAATAAATGGATGAGGATAATTACCGGTATTTGGGGCACATAATGAATGATTATTGTGCTTCTTTTGTGAGGCTGCGATTGACCAGCATATCCTCACTCACTGTCACATTTGTCTGCATCTGTTATTGCAAAAAAATCAGAAAAAAAAAATTTAGATAGATATCTAATATATGATTATTTCTTCATATTTATTCGAAAAAGTTGGACTCGACTAACGATAAGGGATAGGAAAGGTTCTTTCAACTCATAAGTTCATAAGAAAATATGAAGAAAATGATGTGATGATGATGATTATGATGGTGATGATGATGATATGACAAAGATGACAAAAATATGAGAACAAAAAATTCATTTTCCCACGAATAAAATTTCCATCGCAATCACATCTCACCCCTACTACTATTACTACTGCTACTAGTACTGATATTTTAGTATAAAATAATAATAATAATAATATGTCTAATATAAATACTTTATACTATCAGTAGATTACATAGTTTGAGTCTCACTGACTATTCATAGTATGAATTAAAATATTATAGATGATGAAAAAAAACCTATTTGATATCTGCCTTCTTATGATCATTCTGTGACTGCCACTCATTCAATCTGCCTGGCTCCTTCCTTTTTCTCATCAGGGACTCATCCTCTTGTCCTTTTTTTTTAGCTCGTATTCAAAAATTTCTAATTTTTTTTACAGATTCTTATATACGAGTAGAGTAGTATCAGTAGAGTATGGATTTTTCAGATTTTATAGTTATTTGATTTGTAGAGACTTTTGAATGAGATTTTTTTTTAATTCCTAAGAATGTCATATCCCTACTATGGTATAAGTATTAAAGTATGTACTAGACTTGTAAGTGAGGGCTATCTTGATGGCTAAACTGTTTTATTTAACTCTTGCAAGTATAAGAGTATAACTATAGTATACTTATACACATGCATAATATCCGGACTTTAAATCTGAACTCTGAACATATTTTACACTCATTAAGAAGGACAAAAACTCCGAAATTTAATTCACTCATCTCATAACCTTAGTACCTACTAAGTAATACTAGTCAGACTGATAATGCTGATATGTTCAAAAAAATATCAATTGAAAAAAACTCATTGTTCAATACACTCATTGTCCCTTGAATATGTAAATAAAATATCTATCATTTCATTCTCGAAGGTCTCTTGTGTAAATTGATAGGGTCCCTTATGAAAAAAATCGAACCTTTTAATTCAAATTTTTTATTTAGCCATATTATCCACTTTTTTTTACATATCAAAGCTATTATCTAATAAAAAGTTGTACATACTGGTAGTACATAATGTACATAATATATAAAAAGGGTGTTGTTATTTAACTGTACATTTGTGAGATATTTATAGATTTGAGTAATGAAACTTTGTGTAAAAAATATTTTCAGTTCAAAAGGTAGTATGTAGTAGATGCAGTATGGTAATATTAGGTATAAGGTATGTATTTATAACCGATTTTTATATTCGATTTAATGAGGTGGTTAATGCTCAGGGAAATGAATATTCGGAACGAACACAGGATGGAAGTTAATGGGGGCTGTTGAGAGTTGAGAATTCTGATTGCTCACCTCGAATAGTAATAATAAAATCTATACATTTGGGAAAAATTGCCTTCCAATTTAAATTCTACCAATACAAAATCGTACCTTACAAGTATACCTTACTTATATAGGTAGGGTGTATGTGTATGGATATGGATAAGTACCAGTGGTGTATGAGTGGGAAAAATTGTTATTTGTGAGTAGGGAAATATGTATATTTATTTTTATCAGTATCTCGAAATCTATAATAATTCGCCCAAGAGTTATCAATGACTATTTCTAGTTCTAGTTCTAATTCTAATCTATTTACAAAGGGTATAGGTAGTAGGAGTGGGTACGTATTATGGATTGGAAAATATGAGCAGCAGGTTGTATTTGTAGTTCAAGTTCTACAATCAGAATCAGGTAAATTGTACACAAAGGCAATAGGTAAATTGGTAAAAAAAAAAGTAATTTTCTACTGCCAAAGTACATGCATATCAGTAGACGATAGTATGTATAGGTAGTGGCAGGTATTATGTACCTAGTTGTTTTTGTATGGGTAATATAGTGCAGGGTTCATAATTTCAGGTTATTTTGCGTGAAGAGATAGCGATCAAATGGGAATTGAAAGCAAATCAGTTAAGAGTTAAGCCCAAAAAAGTAGGGGTGGGGGCTTCTACTTCCGTTTACCCGTCAATTGCCTGCCTGACGTTTCTTTTTATATTTTTATAAGTGTATTACCCACCATTTCATATGGATATAGATATACATTCTATGTATAATATGTATATTTATATTATGTAAGTCAGAGAGTGAGAGCATTTGTATAATAAACTAATATTCATAGGTATTATTAATCGTAAGTATTACTGGCCAAGAAGTTTATAAATTTTATTCTACTACTTATACCAGTTCATAAGTACAAGTACAATAAGTTGTACCAACTTATACAAGAATTACAGAATGGATGAAGCAACCAGTGAAAAATTTCTGAACTCTTTTTTTTACCAATTTGATTGTTTGTGCCCAGTCGAGTATGACTGATTCTTTTCCGTTTCCTTAGATTATTCCCAATTTTCTTTTCTCCTAGCCCTCATAAACTATAAATTCACCCTTCTACACCATATGTTATGCTATCGGACATACACTATATATATAGGTACAGAATACTAGTATGAGACGACCAAATCCAAATCGACTTATCGGTTCGCGTCTCCAAATTATTTTCGAATATTTTCGAATCGAATACCCCACTAAAGAAAAGCTGCTGCACAACACCCCTATGTATCCTAACTCTATACCTCTAATCCTAATCGTCGTAAGATATAATCCACCAATACTAATTCTATAAAATACAAAACACCAAGTACACAGTACCCAAATACCATGATACATACATACAGTACATATCTGTACTTTATTGTACCCCTATAACTCATTATTGTTAAATACTCCACCACAACACGTACACACACATACATATTGTATATCTATTAGGGTAATAGGTATTAGTCTGGCTTGACTTCCAAATTACCAATGACTTTTTCAACCTTACAACTTGGAGCAGGGCCAGGGTAACAAGCTAAGCAAAGCTCAAAGTAAAGTAAAAAAGTAAAGTTCGACACGAGTATGAAATATACTTGTAGATAGCTAACATATTAATGCATATAGTACATATATACATATACATAAAGGTATATACTTGTATTTAGTACATATATGAAGTAACTTGTGGCTTTTATTTTTAATCCTAATTAGATTTTAGTCGATCAAAGGGTATTAAAGAGCATGGAGAATAAGTTTACTTTTTAAGGCTCACTGAATGCGTGTTTAGCCAGTAAGAATGGAATAGGTCGGTTGGATAGGCACCAAACCATACTATAAATGTACCTACCTAGGTATATGTATAAAACTGGAAAAAATCTAAAATTTAAAGCAAGTAGCTATTACTACTCGGTATATGCATAGTGTATCCCTAATAGGAGATAGATAGGTGCATTAAAATATTAGTAGGATGGTTAATACAAATCATATTATATTATAGAAAATAGATAGATTGTAAGTCAAATTTAGGAAAAAATATAAAATAGAGTTCTTAAGGGGTGGATTGTAGATGAGCTGAAAGAAAAGGTTCTTTGGGTTTTTTTTATTTCTGAGCGAAAGAATTATTTGATATTCACAATAGAGAGAAAAATGCACGGTCTTATGCATAGGCTAAATGTTTTGCGTTCCGGTTAATAGACACAATAAATTTATGTACGAAACTTTGGAGTCTTTTGCATATATGCTGCATTAGCCTTGTGGTATTAAACATAATCCTATTCTTTTTATCCATCTAATATACTGGTTAATATATATTTATAAAATTATTTGAAGCTGTATCACGCTGATTGAAGATTTTTGAAGAATATTTTAGTCTATTATGTATATATAAGTAGGTACACACTACTACTAAGGACTAAGGTATATACAAAATATTGGTACCCTACTAGTATTTGATAACCAACTCGCTAGCGACTTGATATCGTCCGTTATTCCTAAAAAATATTTTTTAAACCTGGAAAATTTCCAATTTGTGTCACTTTTTGAACGATTTCTCGTTCATTAAATTGAAACCATTGAATTCGTCTTGATAAGACAATTCTAATGTTAGGTATGTGATCAAAAAATGAGAATTTCTTATTGTCCATTAGGGAGAGATATAGATATTATCTTACTTTTCTGCCCATTTGTTTTTCTATTGAGATGAGCTAATGGGCACAAAAACCATTATTTTGCGTTCCTTTAATTTTGTCCACTATTATTGAACGAGCGAAGTGAGTTTTATTCAAATTTTGAAGTTTTTACTATTTTGTAACTCTTTACTCTTTTTGTTTATATATTGAGTGAAATAATGCCTAGTAAGGGTAATATTCCAAAGAAGGTGGGGTGATAACTACTACATTTAGAATACCTACTAGTATAATGGTCAATAATGGTCAATAATATAATGGTCAACTATCAGTATTACAAAAATTTAAAAGAACCAGAAAATTTTGTCTAATTTTTCAGTAACTCTTAATCAAAATAGTCTCACACATACATACAAAATAAAAACAGAGATCTTATTAAACGGATAAGATGTATTTTGAGCCTAATATCTCGAAAAAAAATTACAACTATCTCGTGCAGTAAGACTATTAAGTATTTCCGCCGCCTCTTCGGAAGTGCTGCATTTATTGGCCAAAAACCTTCATCTTTTAATACAAAATACTTTTATGGACTAGTTGCATGATCAACACATTTTTCTTTCCATCACACTCCATTCACCACCACAATCACCGCAAACTTATACATGATTTTCTTAAAAACCGATCCCCCAGATTAACTTCTTACTCTTTGGATATTGCTATAAATATTGTTACTACATAAATAGGATAGGTAAATACACCCACGAGACTCGCCTACTTGGACTAGTCAGTCGATACTACAAAACACCTCTATCTATTTAAGTAATAGACTCATTTTAAAAGCAAAGGAATAGTTAAATCAATCAATATATGGATATTAGTATTAGTCTACGTAAACAGCAGTCTATGTTGTGGTTTTTTCTCAAAAAATTTCGATATTTTTGGAATCAGAAGACTCTGGAGCCATGCAGCTAAATATTTCAAATGAGAAATATTTCAGGTAATAAAAGAACCTACATTAGTGGTACTTATCTGTAATATTACAGATAAGTATTTTACAAAATTGAAATTTCTGTCTCGATTAGGTAACTTGTCTTTTGCAGAATTTTTTTATTGAAAATGCCTTATTGATATATAGTAATGATTTGATTTAATTGGATTCATCAGGTTAGGCCCCCCACAAAGACTTCCAGTTCCGGTTGGTCACCTCCTGAATTAAAGTGTATAACTAAAAAATGCCTTCTTTTGTCCAAAATCATTGCAGATGACCTTCGAGGAGATGCAAGAGCCTTATTATTATAAATATATATATATATCCGTAGTAAAATAGAGAATAAAATAAAATAAAAATAAAATAGATAGCTGGAGAGTCGAACGTCGCGCTTCCTACCCTTCATTCACTATCGAATCGTGATTTTTGATTTAACCCTTCAGTCAGTCATTCAGGGAAATATAAAAAAAACTTGGGGTGATGGATTTAGACAGTTTTTGTAGCTATCAACTATTACTTAAATAAATGTACATATGTATGTATATGTATGTATATACTATGTATATTAAGTATAAATATCAGTAGTCGACGTTTGCATTAGCATAATAGCTAATAGGAATGTATTAGCAGCTTAGTGATGGAACTTGAGATCTCGTGAACATTTTTTTTAATCTAAATTCTGATAAGTATCAATCTTAATAGTGTTACTACTTATGTAGTAGGTATAGTACATACCTAAGTATTTTATTAAAGCTTACGATTAGTGGTGAGTATTGGATTGATGAAATGAATAATAATTTAAAATGTGTTAAGAGGAAATCTGTTGTTTCTGGGGGACTTGAAGAAGAAAACCTTCAAGAATTAAGAATCTGTATGTGTACTTGAAATAGTTCGTATTCGATCGATTTTCTTGCATCTGTTATATTTTCCCAAGGCTCATCTCAGTAGTCAGTAGGCAAAGCATTATAAGTAGATACTGGTATCTATCTATTGAGTCTCAAAATTCAATTCAATTCAATTTTATTAAATGTGAGAGAAGCCAAAGAAGCACCAACCATAGGAATGAGAAGTGTAGTTCGGATATAAAGAAATTCATTCGTCATGTGAGAATGGCGTTAATTTGTTTAAGCCTTTTCAATTTCTCCAAAGATTTTGGGTGGCATTGCTCCATAGTATACCTAATATAAGTTGTACTTGTAGTCTTACAGAAGAATATACCTACTACAGTAGTAAATATGTATATGTAGTAGATAAAATGAAATCCTCTCTGGAGTTAGGGACAATTCTTACAAATTTCCCATTTTCAGTTTCACTCGACTAATCGTGGTTTTATTTTACTTATTAAATCATTCATTGACATTTACGCTATACTCATAGAGTCAGATGCCAAATCATCTTCAAAATTATGTACCCTACCTAATGCATTTTATGAAAAATTGTATTAAAGCTTGTAAAAATAAATTCGAAATTATTAAACATTGAATATTCACACTGAATTAGATACATGCCTAATATTTTAAGCCAGGATTTGTTAGATCTGCAAAAAAATCTCGCCATTCGTAAATTTTCGCCAAATTTTCTCTAAATTCTTTGACTTTCAATCTTCTTTAACCGAATAATTTCACATACTACATGTATTAATCGTAGATATTTTGTATTATTTTACATTTGACATTTGACTCTAAAGTCTAAAGGGTGTTTTAAATTTAAATAGGATCAGAATAGTATCGAGAAAGCCACAGGTATTATTACCTACATGGACTAACCTGCTAAAGGTCTGACTGTAAAAGTGAGATTTTTTCAATTCTATTTCAAATGAAATGAAATAGAATGTGAAGTAGTAGTTAGGTGTCTTTTTTTTCGATTTTCAAGTGATGAGTGCGATTAGTGGTTGCTTTTGATTTGATTTGAGTTTTGAGGAGCATCTCAAGGGGGGATTCAGACCTGAATGATTTTTTTTGAGACTCGTCTCACTTGTTTGATTCGGGAATTTTTCCCCATTCTTTATCTTGATTCTGAAAACCATCAATTGATCAAACATTTTGTCGCCTTTTTGTGTTGTTCACAATTCCGCTGAACAAGTTAGTATATTACTACTACTACTATTACTCTGTATTCAGTATTATTATTTGAGGAAATTTCAATTGAAAAAAATCGCTGATTCACCCCAAGAACTACCCTCCTTGCTTGTTATCTAACTCTCCTGGTATAAAGACCTCAAATTTGTTTCTGAATAATAACCAACTACCTACTGAATTGAACTGAACCCTTTCTTTCTCAGGCAGGCCGATGAATCGAAACCCTTCTGAACCACTTACTCTTTCTACAAATCAAAATCACAGCCACCAAATAGGTATACATAAATACCTTACAATTACAATACATTTTTCTATTTAGTATTTAGTACACCTTATAAACTTGACGAGTCGAATGAGTCGTAAGAACCACCAATCTCATTGCCTTTTATCAATAATCGAGTTATTATTGCTCCTTTGGCATTCAAATGATGCTCATATGCCAGTCATTTTTTGAATATAACTCATCTGAATCAAAATTATCAAACGTCCCACACTCAAAAACTCCAGTCATCATTCTCTGCTACCTAGTCCCCCTTTTTTTATTTATACTTATACCCATAGTACTATACTGTATACCTACTTTTTTATGCGTATGTATTTGGGCCTGATCTGATATTCTTATAATTTCTCCGATTGCTACTGGCCTTAACCACGACCACGATCTACAAATAAGTCCAATCTGTATCTGTCTATAATCAAAAAATATTTCAATTCTATGAATTGAAGCATAGGAAAGAAAAGGGACGAAAAAATGCATCCGAATGACATTTGAAGCTTAACACCAGTAGTAGTACGATAGTTTTGTGTAACTTTTTAAGAAGTTGACAATCTGCTACTACAGTACTTAAAGTAAAGCTATTAATAATACTATGTACTACAGAGCTTGTAGTAGTTATACTTGTACGAGTATGACTGGCTATAACTTTAACCTTAAGATCCCACTTAAATCTACATTATCTTAACTTTAATAAAAATCATTCTCCTATTATCTAAAGATAAGTGCCTTATGTGACAATTTCCTTTGGACATTTTTAGCCCACTATATTTATCTGCATGGTCGTTCATTTTATTACATTTATTTCTTACTAACTATGTAAGTATATACAATACATACATATTTCTCATTATTGGGTGTAGTTTTTTTCTCAAGAAAAATCCAATGATATTATTACCATGGTTTAGAGTTTGGCTAGCAATTTCAAAGTATTTGTAATTCACGAAAGGTTCGTTAGTTCAAGATGGGCGATTTCGGTTGCTTACAATGACCATCTAAAGTCTTGCAAATATACAAAGTATATATAGGTATATATAACTATGTATTTTTTTTCTTTCATGATCATGATGATGATGATGATGATGGTTTTCATAATATTGGAATAAGATATGGTGGATATGGTGGACGGATGATGGTAATAGTGGTGGACGATTAACTTTTCTCTCTGAGGCTGAGGAAATTCGAATGACAGAGTATGGTATATACAGCAGTATAGATAATAATAATAATAATAGAAAAATAGTAGTAAAATAGAATAATATGATGATGAGGATGAGCTTGATGGGACTCGTGCACCTGGGCAAAGTAATGGATCTAATCTAGATAATATTCTTGATCATTGTATGTATGTATGTATCCTTTATTTTGAATTAAATTTTAAATTTTTTTTCTACCCAAAAAATACTCTAATCTGAAGCTCGAATAGTACTGATACAATAGTACTAGTTATAGTATTAGGTAGCTATACATAGTCTATTTGAGATTTGAGATTTGAGATGGATAGATACTATTAGATATTAGCGTGACGATTCGGTCCACATGAAGGGAAAATATATAGGTATCTGAGAGACAGTAAAAAGATTTGATTGCTATCATGTCTTAAGTTTAAGTCTTATCCGGCCCTTCATTTGACTTTGACTTCGTGGCCAATGTTGCACTTTATGTCTTTCTACTAATACTATTACCCATACTCAAATCCATATTATTATGTATCTACAACTTTAGAGCTACCACTGTACTGAGAAATTATCCAAATAAGTAAGTAAATAAATATACATACATAAGAAGAGATATTACATGTCCTTGCTGCTCGACCAACTACACAAAACCATGCAATTTTTTCACCAAACCAAAACGACAAAATAAACGAACCGTTCACAATAAAATGACTTAAAATGCCCATTAATTCATTAATTCATTAGGGCTATTGCTCCCCAATTTTTATTTTTCTTATACAACTACTCGTAGTAGGTAGTACAGTATAAGTCTTGTACTTATCTCTATCACACATCACAATCAGACACATACAATCCCAATATACCTACATGCATACAATATAGATACATATTATAAGTATGTATCTATGATGTATACTCAATGAAAAATAAAAGCACGTCGAGCAAGCCATTTACTTACTTACTTACTTATTGTACTTTGCCTGTGGTCGAATCAGAATCGAACTACCCAAAAACCCAAAAAGTCAAAATCCAAGTTTAAGCAAAAAGCAAGTATAAATTTTATAAATGTGTTTTATTAATTCTCCCCACTCATTTCCTTTTCTTATTACATAATACTTATACAATATAAGTATAGGTACGTATACGTATACTACTAATAGACGTACTATATCCTACAACCACTGTACTAACAGTATTAGAAAAGAGCCATGGATATCAGCAGAAGTTTGGTAATTACCAATTTGAGATAAGTAACGACGGGTAAATAAGTAGCAAATATCTTACGAGCATTATTATTATTAGTACCAAAGTACTACTACTACCTATAGTATAAGGGCAAGAATCAGTAGATATACATAGTATAGAAGAATCAAAGTAGTTTGTTAGTGGGTACATAAATTATGAGTGAAAGAAACAGAGCAAAGAGCAAATGGATCTTATACTTATTAGGATTAGAACCAGTACCATTATATTACTAGTACCGCATGCCAAAAATACTAGTTACTTACTACTTACTAATACCTACTGTAAGATACTGTACTTGAGGCTGGAGAAAGAGAAATAAAATAATATTTAAGTATACTTCAGAACTAGAAAAGTAATAAGTTTGAGTTCGGTTTTTGTCAATGATAATGATGAGCCAAAAAGAACCCTTAGAAATCCCGAATTTACTTTACATTATTTTACTTTAGAATAAAAGGCCACTAATGCACATCTTTATAATCTATCAGTATACTATTACTAAAATATTAGTATAAGTATAAGTATAAGTATAAGTATAAGTATTTTATTTGTTTTATAAATATAAAGCTATTCAATTTCAATATGTATTGCTTTTAAAATTTCAAATATTTGACACAAAGGATCAGCAGTGGAAGAAATATTTGTACTTGCATTTGCACTGTCTCTGCTCTAAAGTAACTAACTACCTTATACTCTGTACTACCAATAATAGATTATGAATCCATGAAGTGCTACTGAGAAATCATTGTAAGTTTGAATAAAATAAAACCGAAAGTAAATGAAAACTATAAATATAATAATATCACTTTGTATGTATAAGTACTTGGAGTTATTAAGGGTAGAAATTAAAGGGGAAACAGCTGTGTCTCTCTTTTCTGCTACTATGGGTAATTTCCAATAGAGACTTTGGAATAATAGTAAAATAAAGCGAAGAAGCACATTAATAAGTACACTTACTACTGAACTGATACTATTACATATTAGTATTAGTAATAAGTAATAGTAGATAGGACCGATATATCAGTCAGTTGTGCTTGTTTTTTAGTTTAGTGTTTGGATTCGGTGAGAGAAAGAAAGGTTCCCAACTTTTCTAAAACTCCTGTTTAATATGCATGCATAAATTATGGATCCTCATCCTTTGTGGAATTTCTAAAATTTATAGATATGCAGATTTCCACTCCTATCAGACACTAACCTATACCTAATGCCTATACAAATACATATATATAGGTAGTACTGGTAATATTTGAGTTTTTGAAGAACGATCAGATCACCCGAGAATGAAAGAATAAATCGATTTACTAAGGAGTATGAGAATGAGAAAATGAGAAGCTTTTAAAAATAATAATTGTTGTTCAAATCAAAAAAAAGGGGAACAAGAATAAAAGAGATGCAAATAAGTTCAATTTATTACTATCAGAAAAATCCCTATTAAAAGTATTAAGTATTAGGTATACTAGCATAGTATCTATAGGTATATATCACCTGTTGTACCTTGTGTGTTGCAATTCACTTGGTCAATGAAGAACGTGATTAGCATCCCCCCAAGTCTTACGATTAGGGTGATATACCAGCATAGGTACCTACATGAGTATGTATTTGTATTCGGATAATTCGGATGAAATAAAAAAAGGCCGTGAGAATGTATTTTTACATATTTCTCATTTGCATAAGGACAAACAGAGAGTACTTGTAATCTCCTCCGAGAATTTCTTTCTTTTATTCCAAGACCATTTGCATATCAGCATTCTCTATAGTCAAATCACCAAGGATTATTAACATAGTTTTACTTACTACATACTACAAGTAGTACTACCGTAGTACTAAGGTATATGTCGTACTAGAGACTACTTACTCATTATCCCGGGCCAAATAATAATCATAATAATATTCACCCCGACTAATATGCAAATCACTTATACTTTTAGTTATGTATGTCCTCTCTCTATTCATTCATTCATCTATTTTTTGAGATTTCGGGGATGGGGGATTCTTTTGATTGATATTTTATCCCTTCTCGATATACCTATACTATCCATGGTAGTAAGTATTAGTAATAGTAGTACATATATAGCTCAGAATCTGAATACTTATGTATACTATAGGTATAGGGGTATTTCAATGAAGCGAATGAAAGAAAGGAAATAAAAGAGTGAAAGAAATAAATAAAAGAGACTCTTTGGGTAAATAGATTGATGCATACATTAAAATGAATTTTAAATACTCTACCAGCATACTACTAATACTATTTGGCCAAGTTCGAATTGACGACGGAAATCTCAGGCTTCTTTGGACATTCTTCTCTCTACTACTATACTAGTACAATACATTAGATTTATATTATTATATGCATATATTAATACTTTTAATACATCTCTTATTTATTACAATAATATTCAGGCCAACTGAGAATCTGGAGCTTGCTATAGTAGTACAATTACAATCAGAAATCTAAATTTAAATCTGAATCTGAATCTGATGAATCATTCCAAATCTCAAAATTCAAACGACACAACCAAGACGAATAAATAGAATTAGTTGTAGAGCTCACTCGGATATTTTATAGAAATGGAATATTACTAGGTATTTTATGCATAATATTATCTATCTACTATTATTTATCCTTAGTGGTACCTATATACCATGTATAATATAATACCATGAATAATTCCTCGATTCCATTCTAATTCTAATGCTGATATGTCTAAAGTATAATAATTGATTTCCTTTTCTCTCAACCACTGTCTTTCTTTCTTAACAATTTTACATATTATTATCTAACTCTCCCCAGCAAGCACCAGATCTTTCTAAGGAAATTCGAGATTCACAAATAAATAAGGGTACTTGAAAATAAGCTTACATTAAACTAGGGCTAATGTACCTTCAACATAGGGGCATACTAAGAATTATTTCTCAAAATCCATTTATATCACATACATACATAAAAGTACCTTATACCCTGACTATTTGCATTGAATTCAATGGCAAATATTCTGATATGGTGAATTTTATGCTAAAATCTTAGCTCGTCTAAATTCTGAATATAAAAAGTTCGGTTATATTAAAATTAAAGAGTTTTTCTGATACTGATGACAGAGAATTGAAGTATCTACTACTACTGGTAAATACTAGTATAAACTACGGAGTAGTCAAGTTTTTTTGGAGTTTTTGGTTGTCGTTTCTTTCGGGTAATATTAGGTATATGTATTTTATTTCACAAATTATTATCAAGAATACATAGTAGGCATACAATGTAAATGTATGTACACTATGTATGTATAATATGTATCGAGATCGACATTAGCGAGAAAGTTGTTCTCTCAAAAGTCCCAGCTCATTGTTTACCATTGCTCATGGCTATTAATTTCATTTCATTCTTTGAAAGGCCGTAAAATATAGATGCGATTCCACCAAGTTCCAAGTTTTTAACGTTCTCCTGCTATATTGCTCTGATACTTACTACCTACCTACATACCCACCTACCACTAGTACATACCTACTACTTACCATAATAGTGGTGGTAGACATACATAGAATAGAAGTATCAGTACATATTATATTGACAAGATGAGCTCTGAATGTTAATAAAGTTTTTATCCAAAAATGACTGCTGCTCAAGAAGGCAATAATCACGTAAAGAGAGTTTTATGGCAGTTTTTCGGGCTTTAAATTCATGTGGCTTCACATATATAGTCAAACAATACATTGTATTTTGTATACCAATACCAGTATTCTAATCGTAAGTATTTTTGTGTTCTTAACATTACCTTTTCTTTCTTCTATACTGACTAGCATGGTAGGTACTTGTAATACTCGTCAAGTATTAGTAATATAAGTATTTAGAGGAAAAGAAAAGAGTTTATTTTTTTCGAAAAAAAAGTATGAAATTATTTCATTTTATTCTGATTCTGATACGTAGAGGTACAGACAGGGGCATATATTAATATTTAATACATAGAACTAGATATTATAAGTAGTAAGGTAGTAGACAGAATTCTGAATCACACCTACACTCTAAAAAATTCGACCTCAAAAAAACACGTAAAAATTCTCTTTTAGAAATTAGTAAAAAAAAAAAATCTCTCCTTTGGGGTATTTTCATATACCTTACCACCAAAGTCTGGATATGAAATGATATTTATTTATGCTGTCATTTGTATTAAAATGCCAAAATCGCAATTAAGAAAAATGTTTTTTAACTTTCGTCGACTACATTCGAATTCTAATTGTAATAAAGCCTCGATTCATTAGTACCCTACCTCTGACTGTACATGACTCCAATGTTGTTCAAATACCTGTACTTACCATGGATATTTAGATTTACTACTTACTATTACTACGACTTCTATTGCCTCTACCATGTTTGATAATTATATCTTTTGTAATGAAAGAGTTACGACCCCAGTGCTATAACCATTAGCAGTTAAAATACTTTTCTCTTTCTTTCCTACGGATTTTTTTTTAGGTTTTTTAAGAGAATTGAAAGCCTCTTTACATTACATTACGTACCTACTATGCATAGGTACCTATAACTTGTGAGCTGAATCTATGATTTTGAGTTGTTTTGAGTAGAGTTGGAAAAATATCCTTTCTGGTCTCATTTTTACCATTTTTCTGATTCATTTCAAGTTTTTTAGAGTTAAATTAACAATAAATATACTTGTAATACAATTACGTGTTCGCCTCTAGTCCACCTGATTCGCTGACAAGTCATCGAATGCCTCAAAAATTTATTTTTTATTTTAAATTTTTTGCAAAATATTTTTAAAAAAAAAGTCTCTGAATACCTATTTAAAGGGTAGCTCATATAGATGCGACATATTATAGCACCTAGCCATAAATCAATTATTTGACATTTTGTAAGGACATTAAAACTAATAATTATCAATACCTACTTCAAAGTAGGTACGAAGGTACCCAAATATTGAAAGGGTTTGTTTTGAATATACAAACTAAAGCATTTTGCCTTTTTCTGACATTTTGAGCTGTGTCAAATTACAGGATCTGTAATGTAATATAGAACCAAATAAGAGTAAAACTCACATTAGTTTCAAATATTAAGTCTATTCAGCTTTAAATTTTGAGGAAAAAAAATCCCAAATACTTAGAAGCTCTTACTAAAAACAATTTAAGCTAGTCAATCCTGTGAGCCCGCCTCCGTCGTCTTACAATTATAATTTTTATTATTATTATGATTATTATACCCATATCTACCTGTTCGTATGTTACCTAAGTATAAATACCAGCTTACAGGTATTGACTGATAGATAAATATGTTTTTAAAATTTAAGACTTAAACCCATTCTATTGTTTTTGCCATTATATCTATATCCTAGTATAGGTACATTGAGAGTCAGGAGCCGGCGGAAAAAGTAAGACAAGACATTGTAGTACAAAAGAGCCCAGAAGACTTTGTTTTTCAAACCCCATCAATTTAGTGTTTGATATTCAAATGATATAATATATATTCTCAGGATAATATCAACCAACAAAATGAATGAGCAAAAAAACAATTTCTTAAAAATGATAATTGGCTTCAGGGCTTCTATTCCATTACAATAATTCCATTTTACCCCTCTAAATAGCTCACTATTTGTTCTATGTACCAACTATTTACCATTTAGAGCACTACCTACCATCCAGTATCATCGGGTCTGAGCCTACGAGTCTGATATGCATAAATAATACCCCCAAAAAAAGAATAATTTTTATAATGGAATAAAGACAGAGGCAATTTGCAAATATTAAAATATGACAATCGATACTCTGATGCTAAGCCAAAGCCAAAGTCGTTCATTTTTTCAACGTAAAAAATGATACTACTCGTAGGGTACTATATACATAGACAGGGTATTAGTATGTATTTAAAAAATAGTTTACAGTTTACTTTTAAGCTTTGAACTTTCTATTGGATTGGAGATTAGATTAGAATTTAGAAGTGTATTTGCTTTTATGTATTATTTTTCAGTCCTTTATGAAAAAATAAATACCTACAACTAGGTACTTCTACTAATAGTATCAATATAGGGGGAAATATCAGTTTCTGTAAAGGTCTTTTTTTGAGCACTTTCCATCCCCTTTACTTAAAGGCCATCACATAATTCTGATTCTGATGATATTACTTATAACTAATAGATCATAGGGAAAAGATTGAGTCTAAAAGTCATCATGGTAGTAGGTGTATAAGAGTTGGCAATAATAATATTATTATTATAGTACGGATAAAATGTTTGTGTTTGTGCTCTTTTGGGTGATTTGGTGTAAGTAGAGTCTGTACTGTAAGTATTAGATGATTTTGGTAAAAATGAGAAAATGACCTCAACTAAAACCGGAGGGTCAACATAAGTTATACAGCACATTTGGAGGGAATGTGTGAGCTTGTCAAGCAATATCTTTCCAAATATTTTATCATCTTCTAATGGAGTTATAAGCTCTAATGCGAACCAATGCTACACTCTTACACCAATCCCTTACTCTAGTTCTTATGTCAGTATTTTTTGCCTTTTTTTACCCAGAAAGACATAATAACATCATAATAGCAGTAGTAAGTACACTGTAGTTGTAGTACATATAAGTATAAGAGGAATTAGAGCAAATAAGGCCATTGATTTATTTGTGAAATCTCTCTCAAAGTGCTTAATGGTCGGATTGCTTATTGCCAAGTTCAAATAGCCATTTGCCTTCATACATAGTACGAGTTACTATAATACTTACTAGTATTATTATAAGTGAGGTGGTGACTTTGTGGCGCCTAGAAGTGCAAAGTTTTTCTTTTGGACACATTTATGATATGATCTATCAACACTCGACTAATTAATGGTCAAAAATCCAGCTAGCTATTACCACTGCATTACTACCATGGTATGTATGTACACTGTAGTTGTTGTATGGTATTATGATGTGTTGATGATTATGGGGAAAAGCTCTGAAGACCATTTGGGTTTCTGTTTCTGTCATATAAACATTGATTTGCCATAAAGAGAGGCTGTGATTTGGGAGAGAAAAGCCTTGGTGAATTAAGACATTTGAAATCAAAAAGATATCGGCTGAATATGGGTCTGTTGTGCCCGATAAAAGGAGTTCTAAAACTCTTATATTATTACTATTTTTCTGACCATTCCTACTATCTATCTATTTAGAGTAGTAATATTAGCAAAAACTTTCTATCTACTATCTGTAGTAGGTATGATAGTAGGGCACTTATACGAGTCGTTTCAAATATCAAATATCAAATAGACTAGGCTGATAGATAGGGGAGAACCGAAGCAGAGAGTAAAGACATTACTAAAGTGGCCAGACTAATAGCTCTGGGATTTAAGTTTTTACTCCAACAGTTTTCTCCAAAACACCACCACTATTTTTATGACCTCAGACCGAATTGTACCCGAACCACCTGCATTATTGGACTCATACATGCATACATACATGCATAGATACTTTGAGCTTTGAGCCAAAGGTCCAGGGTAAATCTATCAAATGGTCGGATGAAGCGAGGATCTTCGTTTATTGGCAATTGCGGTCTTTTCGGCTGGCCATGTATCTATTTTTATTTTTATTTTTTTCTGACCGAAAATTAGACCGAATAAACACAAGACATGAGTAAAAGTATACAATACAAATATATACAGACTATTGTATATACATACTACTTAATACTGCTAGAGAGAAAAGCCGCGCCCTTGCACTTTATAAACTTTATAAAGTTTATAATGCCGCTCAAAGGGGAAAAATCAAAAAAAGAAGCTTTTTTATATCTCTCTCAAAATACCTCACATTTTATTATCCCGCAAAGACCATCGGTGGAAACTATACATGGATTTACTCCCCATCATATCAATATACTGATGATATACCCCAATACACAATTATTAAAACTAATACAATCAGTACATATTCATACATATATGCATTAGATATATGTATCAGTAACTGTATAGAAAATTTCCAGAATTTTTGAAAATCTCACACATCTCAAAGCACGATATAAATTCTAAAAAGGCATTGCATTGCATGTTAAATACTATTTGATTTATACATAAATAAATAACATTTTTAATCATTTCATAGTACAAATTTTCGAGCCTATATGAATAGATATTTGGTTATTTAATTATTTAATTATTATAATTTTTAAAAGAAATTTCAGATACATATATATTTCTATAAATTTGTCAAAATTTAAAGTTTTTTACTTATATAGGTAGGTTTATGAGTTGTACATATGAGTATGAGTTGAGTATAGTGCTACTATGTATAAGGCCTATTAAGTTAAACCTATCATTTTATTTCACCCGTATGGTGAACCGCAAATGAGGAGGCAAAATTTATGCTTTGACCACACTTTGCTCATGAAAAAGTCAATCGAGCTGTTGTCACACATTACATTACATTTACATTACATTACATTCAGCTATTACTTGATTCTTGTCTCTCAATTATTTTGAAAATCACAGATGCTTTAACAACTTAATAGGCCCCGCCAATCCAATACACTACATACAATCACAAGTCGATAAAAAGGAGAAAGAAAACCTTCTGGGCTCAACTCAAGCATTACAAGTAAGTACTAATACTAGATAGTATTTCTATACAGATTACTGATACTTGTAAGGATCTTCCAAGATCAAAAAAAACCAGCCTTGAATTGAATGTATTTTGTAAGTGTAGTAGTAACAATGCAACAATCAAATCAAATCAAATCAAACCAAATCATTAAGTTAAAGCAATGATTTCCACCCTTTCAATTTCCCATCATCATCATCATTATCGTTTAATCTTTTTTCGACTACTCACTACTGACTATAATACAAATACTACTACTGTTTATTACTGATACTCCATGCAAATATAAAAGTACATTAAAAATTACTTTTTAAAGTTTATCTGTCTCGCCGAGTCGATCAAGAATAATCAATCATTGGCAATCATTACGCAATTTTACGTTAATTTGCTTGTCCAGGAGCCAGCGAGTGATTCTCAAGTAGTCAAAATGAGATAGTTGCTCAATTAGTTATGTTTAAAAAAATGTACAACTTATATACTAGTACTATTTGTAGGTACTATCTATTTGTATGCTACTACCTGTGTATATTCAATTCGATTTAATGTACGAGCCAGTCAGAAAAACTTATTATCCATTGCACTTCTGCTTCTACCGTTTTTTATTTCATTATTCAATTACATATTGAGTTCCAACTTATCTTTCGTAATAATGTTCAGATTTTTTCAGTAATGGACTGTGAGCCTAAGACAGTGTTTAGATACAAACTACTCAGAATCAGTAGTAGTAAATATAAGTACAAACTACAAACGTGTTTTTTGCCTAGGGCAATGTTTATAGAAATAAAACAGCTCTGAGGATCAGATGAACTACTAACTACCATATACACTACTGTATAAAGTATAAATTGAAATAAAATAAACTAAAATATAAAAAAAGCAAAGTATAGATGATAGATAATGTATTATTCTAATAGATATATAAATGGTAGGCAGCAGAGAGAGGCTGATGGTTTGCTCGATGAGTACAAGAGAATTTGACGGAGTGAGATAATGGCTTGCTTATACAAACTAATAGAAATGGAAAGTAGATAGTTTAAAGAGATTGAAATTCCTTAGAAAATGAAGTGTGTACGAGTAGAAATATACACAATATACAGGGTGATACAAATATCTATGCTGAAATTTTTAAAGCTTTAGTATACTATAACCTCAGATGAAAATGGTTATTCTGTTTAGATGTACAGGTCAAAAGTTATTATGAGTCAATGAACTTAGACATAACCTTAGTATATGAGAGAAAAATATTGAAATGAGCTTAAATTATTGTTCCAAATATTTTGTAATGTCGAGAATTATTTCGGGTTTGAAATTTTTCGCTTTAGATATTTGGATCATCCTGTACATACACTATTAATAAGTACATCTAATACGAGTACTACTATTATGGGTAAAGTGAGATAAATAAGACTTAAAAAATCCAATAGGTACCTGCGATAAAGTCTAAAGTATAAAAATAAGTGATGAAGACGCGAAATTGGAAATTGAAAGGGCTTTTATGATCGTCGAAGTAAAATAAAGGGAGTGGTGCTCGAGTCTGAAAAGGGTAACAAAAATAAAGAATAGTAATATGTTTCTCCTTAAACAGAAGGTATTTTTATAGAAATATTTATAGTTTCTTTGAAGGTATTTGAAATCCTACACGAGTAGATAGACATGTACTAGTATAGGTTATACTGATAGTAAGTATGAAATAATATTTTTCTATTAAGGTAGAAATGTGATTTAAGGGGAAATGCATTTTTTATCGAAATTTTTATGAGTTTCAAGAACAACTTGGAAGAAATAATGTAATGTTGGTAGTAAGTATGAATTCCCGATACAATAATAAATAAATATACAATACTGGAAGGTATGGATTTCTCTGATCCTGAGTTTGAGGAACATACCGTCCTAGTGGTTATAAATATAAATATTGTGTATTATTGTGTATGTAGCTATTGTAGAAAGTTGAAAAATAATTATTTGAGTACATACATACTGATACTTGTTCTGGTACTTTTGAGATGGATTTCGGTACAAGTACAATTCTAATGGTAATGTAGTAGGGATATAGTAGCAAGTTTGGTGGTGGTGGAAAAAGGTTTATGAATTATTTAGGAAATGATGTATTGGAAAGGGAGCAAAAAGCTCGAAAGACTTATGGATCTACTACTATGTACTCGTAGAATTTAGAATGTAAGGTGGATATGGCTTTTCAAGTTTTTTGAATCTTTCGGGGATATATTTATTTATACATTTTGAGAGAAAAGTGAAATATAACTTTTCCATTTCCATTGTACAAGTACATATCAGTAGCATAGCAGTATAGGTATGAGGAAAGTATTTGCTATTGTAGACTCGAGTATTTATGAGGTTACAAGTTCATAAAATAGATATAACAGTGGCTTACAAAAAGCTGCAAATTTCATCGAAATCGTCAATAAGCAAGTTTACTTCTCCACTGGGGATAAAGGCCAAAATATTCTCTTTTCAAAATCCCCAAATACATCTAGGTAAGTACTCTAGATACTTACATACTGATATATACCTTTACATATTTATGTAAGGAATTGAATCGAGAGCAAAACTTTTTCACTTTATGACCTTATATTTACTAGGTATTTGATGTAAATATGATTTTATATACTTTTCAAATCAACTACTAGTACCCCTACTATTAGTAATAGTAATAGTAGAGAACTATTGAATAACAGATAAATAAATCAAAGGGCGAAAGAAAGTTAAACAAGATGCTTATAAAATATTATCGCAAATAATAAATCCAACTTATATTTCCCCATAAAGTGCAAAGCACACACTTAAATTATAACTTTATTTCCCGAGATAAGGACAACAAGAATAATAATACAAAATACTTCTTATATCAGTATATAGTATCATAAGTGGATACTTGGATATGTTTCGAATCCATAAATTGAGAAATATTTGGTAGTACCCTACCTATCTAATGATAAGTATGTATCAGTATATTATGGGACTTTTTCTCCGGATTAAAATCGTCTAATCAACCATGTCTTTGGATCTATTAATTTTTTCCATGCTCTCTGAAGCATATAGAAAGGTTTTCTTTGCCTAAGCAGCCCTAATGGTACTTGTACTATCTAGTAGTATAATAGTAGTGGTACTCACAGGTTCGAAATTAAGAAAAAAAAATGTTTCAGGACCCCTCGCTGCTTTATCTCTCAAGAGTTATTCCCACCAATATATCTTCGATTAGTTCCAATAATAATTTGATAAGCATTGAGAAGTGGCTAATGCTAATGCTAATGCTAATGGAAGGGAGCTCATATCTAAAGATAAGACCTATATTATACATACTACATAACATACAGTATGTATTAGGGGAGAATTGGAATACTTTTTTACTTTTCAGTTTTTTTTACTCAACTCAGCTCTGGTAATAATAAGCACATTTGCATATGAAACATAGATAGCTTTTTATGCAATTGGATTTTAGATTTGGATTAGATATGCGACACAAACGATGAAAAAAAATGTAAAAGACGGTAAATGCAAGGGTTCAAGTCAGAATCGGGCAGATTAGATAAATAGCTGGCTTGCTGACTGTGTATATGAGTCTAGAAAGGATTTTGAAATTTGAATTCAATATATTCAAGACAGAGTTTGACAGACAACAGACAGGCGAAAGATTAGAGTAAATTGGAAAAAAGGCGAAATATTTTCTCAATTTTGGTTTGGATTTTTGTTGAGGCTGGACAGAAAGGAATTCGGTTTAAATGCAATTTCGAAAATCGGGAAAATATATCTCTAAAAATATTAGACCTTCTGTCCTGCCCTGTCTTGTCCAACCCATGTCCGGCTAAATAATTGTAATATGTACTTAGATATAAGCTCAAGTAGTACTAGTAGGTACATATTATGTAAGTACATGAATTGTTGGGTAAATTTTATTATTCCCATTAGATTATATTACACTAGCTGTTTAGATGGTTGTGGTATGTGATTTGATTTTTTAGAATCCCCCCTTTATCCTTATGCTTATGTTATGTATATCTGGTAATCTAAAGTGAGTTAAAGAGTCACATTGTCCACTCTTGTCCCCACAAATCATCAGAAAAAACAGAGGATTTCTTCTTGACTTTTCTTCCAATAAGATTTCACGTCAAGATCCTCGAGATTTTGGGTCCATCTTCAACTAAAAAGAACTCATATCACATTTCCTCTGTTGGACACAGTATAAAATGATCAGCGGGGGTGTTCGAACCTCGTATCGTATCGTATCGTAATCGTGTAAGAGTATGAAATCATATGAGAAATGTAAACTATCTGGACAGGGGAAATGTCCACCTGTATAGACTCTTATGGGAAAATATTCGGTCGTAATGTCACCGGATAAATATCAACCCTCCCATATTCAGACTGGTCGAGTAGATTATTACGTGCTACACACATATCCTAAGACATTTAAAATTGTCCAAAATCCAAATGGTTTTGCATTCCAAAGCAAAGCAAAGAAATGCACATTCATATACATACATTGCATACATAATAGCGTAGTAGTACCTACACTTATTTACTAACTAATAGTTAAAAAAAATAAATTGTTATGATGGTAAATTGTTATTGGTCTCCTGTGATATGATAAGATATGGATATTTTTTATTTTACCAAAATATACATACAAATGAGACACACACATC
Source organism: Nanhermannia cf. coronata Gr-Ori-00579 (assembly GCA_034699045.1). Classification (NCBI taxonomy): domain Eukaryota; kingdom Metazoa; phylum Arthropoda; class Arachnida; order Sarcoptiformes; family Nanhermanniidae; genus Nanhermannia; species Nanhermannia cf. coronata Gr-Ori-00579. The sequence continues at coordinate 19,028 of JAQIXA010000008.1, read as the reverse complement.
GAAATGCGACTAATGTATGTACCTACATGTACATGTGTAATAATCTCAAGTAATGTATACTTGAGATGCATAAATAGTCAGAAATCCTTTGTACTCAATGGGTCTGCACATTTATATGAACAATTTACATATATAGCTTGTATTATTCTGTACAAGTATGTACTGTATAGTAGTATAAATACAGATAAAGAAAGAAAAAAAATATTTGTCGGCGGCATTAAAGTAGCTTGGCCATGATTACCGCACAGATCCAATTATGAGCAATTAGATTTTTTCTCCTCCTCTTGGATTCATAAGTTTGTATACCCATATGTATCAGCACATATATACATACTTATAATATACTGATACAAGTCACTATAATAAGGACTAGTAGGCATGTAATAAAAAATAAAAGCCGTCCTCATCATTAAGAAATGACATTACATACATATACATACTTTGTTGTAGTACAGATAGTTACAATTACATAGAATCTCATAATCATTTCGAAAATCATATCATGATCACAATCATCATCCAGAATCCGAGACTCAAGATGTTTTTAATTATGCACAGGCTGAAAAACCTGAAATCAATGAAAGGAGCCTTTGATTCTTTGATTTTTACTTTATTTTTTCCCCACCCCTTTACTTGGCTTATTTAGAATTTTAGATAAACTAGTTATCTACCTATAATAGAGATTGAGTTACAAAAATTTTGGTAGTTGACGCCGTACTAACTATAAATACAAGTAGGTATAAGCATAGACGTAAGTACACAAATACTCATAAGTAAGTAGAGGAAAAAAAGGGTTTTTTGACACAATCATTAAATAATTTTTGTAGCATCTTTTTTTACTCAAGAGATCGGGAGTCCGTGAAAAAAGAACGTCCGCTTGTTCTTTTTCGAAAGTGATACAGATTTCATTTCATTTATACTAGTTAGTATCATAATAATATCTTTGTATCTACTGATATACTACTACATAGTAATAGAATAGAATAAGATGATTCTTTCTTTATGTGATTTGATACGTTTATAATATTATTATTATTACATATTATTAATTTTCTGTTTCGTGTGTGTACTTTTACTACTCACTATATGCTATGGTATGGGTAGATACCATTTCTTCTCTTCTCTGGTGGATAATGAAGCCGAGAAACCGGAGCAACTTCGGGAATTAAATAAGAAATGATGTCAAGCCCCTGTGACTGATGGCTTCCTTGCAATCATTCACTTTTTTCCTTATTAAAACTACAGTGCCTCAAGCACTGACTCTGACTTCCCCACTTACACATACGTATCAGTGCTTACTATACTATATTACATACTTATACGATATTTGCTACAAGTAAACATTACCAACTCATATCTTCAAGATTTCAAAATAACATTTGGTCAAAAAATCAAAATTTGATTTGATCAAAAATTTGGAAAAATTTTGGCAATTTTTACTCTGGCACAAATTGCTAAAGCCAGGTTATGCGAATTATCGTTTTGGTTTTTCAATTTGAATATATAAGCTCTTATTTTATCATCTTAAGAATGCATAGGTATATGAAATTTGAAAATAAGTTGAAAAGTATCTGTTTACTTGTATACGACGTCGATATGACGAGTATATTATTTTATATGGCCCTAAGTACTTGTAGTTTGTAGTACAAGTTGATAAAAATAAATCTATAGATCATATTCGAGGAACATCAAAACCCTTTTCAAATCTAAACCCTTTTTTTTTTGATTTTTGGGTCTCCAATTCCAATGGTCATAAGGAGGGTACATCATGTACGAGTATCAAAGTAGCAATCAAATCGCATGTTATACTATTACGTATTGTGTATGGATAGATTTTTTTAGAACTCGATTATTACCATTCATCAATAAAGCACTCGGGGCTAGAGTATTTCATATTACCAAAGAATATTTTCTATCAAATCAAAGACAGATAGGCTAATCATAATTATAACTACTAGAAGTATATCAGTAGTATATCAGTAGTACTAGTATAAGTGTGATTTGTAGCTCTAATTAAACCGTAACCATTTCGGTGCTGACACATTCATCAACTTGATTTTTTCCTTCTTTTCTTCATAAGCTTTAGATCGGACAGAATATTCTCTTTGCCTACTACATACATTTTATTACTACTCCTTCTTCATCATCTCAATCTTCTACTAGTAGTGTTGTCTACTACTACCTACATAAATTTTTCTTAGATAATCCTTCAAATACAAGAAAAAGAAATCCAGACCGGCCGACCGACACACTACTTGATTATTAGTAGTACATAGTAGATTGGACAAATGTACATCAGAATCCCTAAGTAATAAGCAATGAAATTGAAGGATCGAGATGGAATAGACAGATTGATGGCCTGTGCCCTTAAGACCTGGAGAATCAATTTTACCTCGACATAATGTATTAATTCTCTATATGCACATTCATCATTTCTATCTACTATACATACCACGTTAGTAGTGAATTGAAAAGAACCAGACTTTGAGAACTCACCTTTCTTAATACTCAATTTCTGAGGACAAAAAACTCAAAAATTGAACAAAAAATGGTTTGAAATTATACAAAGTTATGTATAGTAAAAAGAAACTCTTTAATTAGGCTGATCAAGAACAAAAAACTCAAAGTCAAGTGCATTTACTAGCAATTTGGAAAGAAATAAAAATTTATCGGCACAAATGCATTGCATAGGGCACTCCAAAATGAGTGTCTGTAAAATGGGCCAGAATGTGAAATACTGATAGTTGAAAATTTTAGCAAAATATGGACACTATCTACCATTGTTTCAATAACTGAAATGTCAAAGTACAAAACAAATAAATTAAAAAATTACATAATTGAATATCAACTATTCTTTTCAAGATTTCAGATAAAAGATTCAGATAAAATTGTCTCTAGATAAAACATTTTAAAAAACAACATTAAAGGGAATTTAAATGAGTCAATTTTTAATGTAAATTTCGGAAAATTTAAGGTTAACTTTTCTTTTGGAACTTTTCTTTTTTGTTTTATATTTAGAAATATTGAATCCTACATATACAAATATTTAGCCTATTGCATAGTCAAAGTATCTACATTTATTACATTTTATAATCAAAGCTTTGGTCTTATAGTTACTTATAAAAACAGGGATAGGTAAATAAAAAAGTCTCGAAAATTATATAGAGCTCTCTGAGAATCATCTCGGCGGTTATTATCCTGTTGCAATAAATATTTATTGAGGGACAATTAAGGAATCTACTGGTAAGTCTACAGATAAGTACATATTTACTACTGCTTTGATTTCCATTCCTAGTTTTTTTAACACGTGGCTGTATGAGTCAAATGACTATCTAATATTTTCCAAGTAATGTAGTACACTACTTTATTTTGCTTTGCTTTACTTTTGTATACCTACTTAAAAATCTAATAGTCAGTAGTAAATAAATAGTGTAGAAGATCATCAGAGCCTAAGCACTAATTTTCATTAGGAATCCTTTTGGGGATAAAAAAGCATCTCAAATAAAAATAAACAGCTCCACAAACGAACGAACAAAACAAGCCAATCAAACAAATTACCTCATATAGACTCTATTCTATCTTTTTTATTTATATTTTCTGAATATCCCCAGCTACTTCAATCCATCACAAAATACCAGTAGGTACTAATATACCATGTACTTCGTACTACTAGATAGTATGAAGTACTTATGCAGTAAAATCACATTAGAATTTACAAGCAAACTTGTGTCTCTCCACTAACTACTCGATATTACTATTACTAATTCATGTAGGTATTAATATCCTCATGTCCCTTGCCGACCACATACCTACTATCCTATATACCATACATATATGTATTTTGAATATTATCATAGTTTAACACAGCGATATTATGAGCAGCAAACAAACTACAGATTTTGTTTTTTACCCTTCTACTTATACATACATGTATTTACATCATACATATACTCTGTACGAGTATGATCACTAATATCCCATTTCTTATTAAAAACTATTATTACTCTGGATGATCATGATCTGTTCTTCGAGGACCTCCCCTACACAAAACTTATACCTACATCTATAAATTTGTTCTTCTCAACTTGTAGAACGCAATCAGATCATCAACGACTTATGTTCTTTCTCATTTTTTATTTTTACCAGTTCGATGGATATACTACTAATACCAGTACGGAGTACTTGGTATACTTTCTGTATGGTAGGTACTAGTACAGGGTAAGTACTTACTTGTATTCGAGACCAAGAGTGGGGGGCCAAACCAAAGCCAAGATCGGATCTCTCAATAAACAGAATTATGATTTTCCGTGATTTTTCTATAAGGCCCTTCTATAAGTGATGTGAGGAGACCCTTATAAATTATGAACAGAATAGTATTAGGATATGTAAGTACATTCCTATCTTTCTCTTAAATGTCACATGAACTCTCAAACTACATATTTTCATATATGGCATAAACATATGGCATGTAATCGCATACCTCTATTAAATATATGATCTCTGATCGTTGTCGTAGTTCTTGTTTTTTTTATTTGACCCAAGTAGTTCTCATTCACTATATACTACACTACTAGGCTAGTACAATACTACTAGAAGTATCATACTCCTTATGTAAAGTCATTAAAAATAGTCAGAAAGGGTCCTTCGAGTAAGACATAAATCGAGACCCTTTTTTTAGGACAAAAAGATCTGTCGAAAGTCTTTTATCAATTCCTTAAATCAATTTTTTTGCCAAATTGTTAAATTGTTGTATTACAGATATATTCTAGAAATACAGTTTACTGGGTACATATTTATGTATAAATAAATAAGTATTTATAAAAGATGGAAATCTAACTGATATCTATTCAAGCTATTGTACAGTGTATTGTAGAGGGGTTGGGTAGACAAAAGGATTGATATCGAATTGACATTGAGCTCTTTGAGCTTTGAGAAATGAATTGGCAAGTTGGAGATTGGGGGAATTCTTTAGATTCGGCTATGAATAGGTTTATAAATTAAAAATAGTATTAATTCCAATGTACCTACCTACTTTTAAAGACTTCTATGTACTATTACTATACAAGAAATTAAAGAAAAGAAAGAAGACACCCTCATATCATGATCATGATCACTAGTTTATTCAATCAAGTGGCTGCACCACTTTATCTTTTAATTATCATTTTTAGGGAAAAATTCGCCCTTATACGATAAAAAATAAAAATAAAATAAAATAAAATATGTAAAAAATAAATCAAAGTGATCGTCACTTGAAATTTGACTCAACTAATATTGGTACACCTTTGAATTTGCCTCTCAAAGTATTGTAAATGGAACTCAAAAAAATAAAAACTTGGTCACCGTTCTTGGTCAATTTTTTCACTCTGAAAAATTAGTTTCAGTGTTATAAAGAATCATTAATTGAATATCTAAAGTTTAGAAAAGGACATGAAGAGAGAGAGAGAATTTTCTGCCCGCTGTTATTATAAAGTGATTTTGATAGTCAAAGACCTGCATTGCAGACTAGTACACTACCAGCCAGCCAGGCTTCTTTCAAAGTCCATTGGGAAAACTTTTATTCGGCTCTGTATAATAGGCTAAATGGTAGGGGAATTGTTTTCCAATAAGTAGTGTAAGTAGTAGGTACAGATACAGATAAAGCAAGCAGAATTTCAACAAAATCTGAAGAATTTTGAGAAATAAATTAGATCGGATAGCAAACGATAAAATTAAGAGTAAAGATAAATAAAAGAAGTTAATTTGATTTAAGACTTTATAAATACATAACATATATAGCTAATACCTACCCTAATACCTAGTATATAAAATTTTCCAAATTTCTACTACTTTTTTGACATTTTCTAAAGTCTAAAGTGAATCGATTTACTTCTAAAACTACCCTCATATCTATCCTCATTAGAATTATATTTATCTGGAAAAAGAATAAAAGGAGAAAAAGAAATGATTATACTGATTTGTGCTTGAGATTCAGCTCTCAAGTCTCAAGTTCAGTATCATCAGTAGCAGTCCCATGGCTTTATTTTAATGTAAAGAGATGAGAATAAAAAGTCCCCATTAAAAAATGGAGTAGTTAACTATTTTGGAATGGGCATAAGTAATGTAAAAAAAACTATACGAGTACACTTTGTAATACTTTTCATTTGAAATCTGAAAATGAAAGCAAATCCAGAGAGAGAGAAAATGCAGAATTGAATAGTTTTTTTTCCTTCCTTCCTTTCTGTCTTTGCCCAGCCTGATAGCTCCGATGAGAGCTCTACACTTCTTATATATTTACTAATATTAGACACGATACTTCTACTGCTGATACTGATACTTGTCTATCAAGTAACCATTCCATTTTCTCAGATTTTAAATTTTTTTCAAAATTTGTGATCCTTTTCAAGGTAAAAATAATGTACTGTATTTGGCTATGGGAATGTCATAGCGACCGTGGTAAAATATTGGTAGTCATGGTACTAGGTAGAGTTTGCATTGGTACTCCATATCCATGGTATTCTGTAATAGTTAGACTATAAAATTTCAAACTTTTTGACATATTGAACTATTATTGTACCCTATCAGTATTATATCTATTCACTCTTCTTGAACAACAAGAACAACCCTATCAATATTTAAGACTTTGGCGGTGGGATCCTAGAAAGTTTATTTACTTGTGAGTATGTATAAGTATCAAGTAGGTAGTTATACACAGCATCTAGTACATAGGTACTGGTAATATTAAGTGAGTGAGATTCTGTACTTGTATCAGTAGGATACTTGTGCTTATGAGTGCAAACCGAGTAAGCTTTTGGAGTAAGCGAGACTTGTCTTTTGATCTCGACTCAAGTGAGCTCTTTTCTCTGACTATTTCCACATTCAGATAGATGGATAGATATTAGTACGTATACGTATACGTATACTTAATACTTATTATGTACCAGTATGTATGAACTTATATGTAATATGTAATATGTATGGATATAGATAGGAATAAAAAGATAGAGAGCAAAAAGTCTCTTCTCTGATCTCTTTCCCTTTCACTGGGCGAAAATTCATTAAAATAAAAAGATATATCTTTTGATTACAATCCTTCCTTCCGTCCTTTTAATTCCTAATCCCTCTATCTTCCACTCATGTTTAAAAAAACTTCATCAATTTCGCTCTCATTCCATCCATAAGTATATGCACTAATAATATCTTTTACTAGTATCTATGTATATATGTATAAGGATTTTCTTAGATCCTCTTCATCTTCATATCCTCTAATCAAATTATTTGTTTAGCCAAGCTCTTTCCCTACACTCGAACCATTTACATACATACGATACTTATAATATACGATACTGAGGATGAGTCTCATAATCTACAAATATTCATTTACTTTCGCCTTCTTCAGCCTTTTTCTGCCTCAAATCTGAAAGCGTTAATATAGGTGCATACATAGTATATCTAGTACCTACTCTAAACACTTGATAACTATTACTTCTGTAGGGTATAATATTGCATAAGGTATTTCAAAAGTAGAAAATTTTGTCAAAAATTCAGTTTTACAATTTTTATTTTTCGGAATTTTTGCGAGTTTTTATATACCCCATTGCTTTTTTAAGAATAGATCTTTTTGGTGAGGATTTCGTTTTGAAAACCCTGTATAGTATGTGGTGAATAATATTGAAGAAATAGTGGTGGTGGTTGTGGTGGGTCATCATTTAATGAATTAAAATGATGACTTGAGAGTCATAAATAAATGGTATCAAATTTTATACCCAACTCGAATATCTACCATATAGTTAGTATTATAAGAAGTAGATGAACGTAAATTCTAATCAATATGACACTCAACATGAATAAATTAACAAATACCTATAATTTCTAATTTCTAATATTCTAATAAAAGTCTAAGATATTTCATCTAGTCTCAATTCTGCTAAATTCTTTCCTTACATATAACGAATAAACAGAGGCAATTGCAGTTTGCAGCTGTTGAAAATGCGAGATGTAATAAAATCAAATCAATTCTTGATTCTGAAGTAATTCTGTAATAAAATAGTGTATAGTTCTAGTTTATAAGTATAACATAACTGTAGGGTAAATATATATACTCAAGTAATGTGGAGATAAGGGAATTAAATTTTGAGATTGAATGATAGTTTTTGTCAAATAACCAAAAATACAATATATCTAACCCCTTCTCAATTTGATATTTGAAACTGATAGTTGATATTTTGATAGGGTTCTTTTTATTGATGATAAAATTGGTGTTTTTTGGTTCTATTGTATCATAACCATAACATAATACTAGTAGTAGTACAAGATACTTCATAGTTGTAGTAGTAAAATAGTCGTATAATAAGAACAAGAGTTAAGTTTAAGTTAGAAAAAAGAGCAAAAATAAAAGATTGGTTGATGAGGGACAAATCGAATTAATGTTGTGAGGGCAGACAGACAAAAGACAGAGCGGATAAAAAAAGATCGACTGGAAATTAATTCGACAAGGAAATTTCTATTGTCAATCATTCATTGAAGAAGACAGAGTCTCAGCTAATACTTTACTATGTAAACTACTACTCATAGTATTACTAAGAATAAGGGGTAAGATATCCAGAAGTCGGCCTCTACTTCATATAAAATACATAAAATTCATAAGAATCATATATTACTACAACTTTTATTCTACTTTTATTAGTATTATTATTATAGGGGAAATCTGGAAGCTCTCACAAGCAATCTTTCACAAACTTCATCAAAAAACAATTAGCCTCAAACTCAAACAAATTTAAAACTAAAACTTCAAAATACGGATTGTAAAACAAGGTAGGTATTATTGTTAGATAGTGATTGGGTACGTATGTAGGTAGTGAATTTTTTTTTAGATAATTCAAAATTCAAATAGAATCCAATTTCTTTTCTAAAAGTTTGCATCAAGATCATATTAAACGATGATTTTTTTAATTTGGGCAGATTTCTTCTAATTTTTATTTGACCTATTACCATATGTACATGTGTAGTATGTTCTACGTACCTATACCTAATCAGTTACTTATGTGAAGATTGAAATATCTTGGAAAAAACTAAATTTAGAGAAGGCAACTTGTACATCCAAACTTTGACAAGAAATCTTCAATCTCATCTGATACCAGGGAATGTAATACAAGGTGAGTCGTTATAACTTGAACAAATTGTTTCTTCTATTAGTTCATCTAATAAGAATATGGTACAATCTATGTATCATATGTATGAGTATTTTGGTATGTTCTTGTGTATAGTATTGAGGATTCGAGTCTTGAGCTTATTGCCCACATTATTTAAGATGAGAAGTGGAAGTACACAAATGACTGGAGATAGATGAATGATTTCAGTAGCTGAAAAATTAGCCTCAGAGGTATGTATAAGTATCTCCAGCAGGAGGAACCGTGGGAAATTTTAATAATCGAAACATAAGACTTGAGCAAGCAAGCAGTCTCGACCCAAGATGAGTTAGTCATACATAATAATAATTACTATTATTTGCCAGTCTTTTATCTTTACATTTACATCTACTAATACATAAATACTACCATATCAGAACTCATAGTACCAAGTAGTATAAGTAGATATCTGCATGTAATTTGTAATGCATCAATTTTGAGGAATGTGCTCAGTAAATAATATTTACTTTACTGCTTTATCACAGCCGATGATGACACGAGCAATAAGTTTCTTTTACCTAGGTACTAATCGTACCTAACTATTAGTACCCTACCTTCTATTATTCTATTCTTTTTTCTTTTTTTGCTAATGTTTCGAATGACAGATTGATGTTTCTTCTAGTTAAACTTTGGATCTACAGATCTGGATTGCATAATTTGTCACAATCCCAGCAGAGCCATAGACAGATGAGCCAAGTCGAGCAGAAAAAGCGAGTTGAAGGTTTAGTTTTGACGGGGAAATTTGCTCAACCAGGGTTTTTTCTTGAGTTTTGGACAATCCGAGTACAATCAAACTTTACTAGGCATTATTTTAAAAAAGAAAAAAAAAGTTTTCAAAATATTATATAGGTAGATACATTTAGGTATTAAGTAATTTAAAAACCATCAAAGGCAAAAATTTTGATTTTTCACAACCCTGGATGAATATTGGTATACTTTATTAGTACGATTATTTGAAAATATCTTGTTGTTCGGTGTGTATGTAATCTGTATAAGTAGTATATGTTTAGGTGTGTGGGTAAAAACAAAGCCGTGTCGGCGAAAAAAAATCGAGCAGCTCAAAAGAGAAATTAATTGCTCACGTCATCCATCTTATTTGGGGAATCCGTCTTTGAGGTCGATGTCATTTTTTGAGTGATAACTATCCCAGCCTGTAGCCCTATCCCAAACCTAACTATTACTACTAACTACTAGGATACTATGTAGTAGTACTTTAGTATACTCTGACTCAAACTATAGGTACCTAAGTCTATTTCTTTTATTCCAGCTATCAGTATCTGGAGTTGATATATAACTTTTTATCAATTTTGATTCTCTCTATGACCTACTCGATGACCCAAAATAACTTTATTTACTCTCAAATAAATCTTCAATCCTCTATCTTTATTACTCACCATGATCTGGTCTCGAATTCCTATCTGAAATTCCAAATTTCCAAACACTCTTTACCTACAAACTACCAGTACTTATACATACATAAACATACCTAAGCTATGGCACATAATATCGTATATCAGCATACATCTTCTTGTACTACTCGTAGTACTAGTGCCTACCTATAATATATTTGAGTAATTTTTATTGCTTTTTTAAATTTAAATCTTTTTCAAATACTGTGTTTTAGTATCTATATCTGTATATACATCCAAGAATTTTTATTTTTATTTTACTGGAATACTGTAATACTATGTATTGTATTATATATGTACATACATATGTAAATGAACAATTGCTCTCAACCGCAGTGGATAATCACAAATAATAGCAAAATACTCTTAACATTAGTACCTACATAATAGTGCTACTATCTACAAGATATATATGTTTATAGATATTAGGTCTATATCTGTAAATGAGAATGATTTTTCAAATCAAGTGGGTCTGAGAAAAAAGTCTCCAAGAATCGTCTACTTGGAATGAATGAAAAAGTCTCAGAAAAGAAAGACTATGGGGGTATTAGTAGTTGAAATACATTGATAGTAATAGAAGTATGTATAAGCCATTAGTGTTGAATAATTTTCCCATGAAACTCACGTAAATAAACGATGATAGCATTCACATTTAACATGCTACCCTTAGATAAAAGATGATCATCATCGAGAACAGTTGGATTTACCTATGCATTACCTAACTCATTTTACTATTTTATTTTATTTTATTTCACTTATTTTATTAAACTTCAAGTCCAACACAAGTATTGTAGAACTATAACACACATGGAGCCTTAGCTTATCCTTAATGGCACTAATCTAATGGATGTATATGTGTATGGTAAGAGTTACATAAGAGTAAGATGGGCTAATGGCACGGATACTTATTATTTCCCAGATTCAGATAATGATTTATTATGCGTGATTTTTGAAAGTTTCCGAAATCGTCATTTTTTGCCCCGAGGCTCTCTTAATAACACCTCAATCATTAGCATCACAAGTTGCAGTTATTTCAAATTTAGTATTAGAATACTGACTGATAGTAATATTAGAATAGAAATCCTCTAATACTAATACTAATATAGTAAAATAAAAGTTCAGTAGTCTTGATATTAGTTTATTAGTATTTGAAAATGTATAAAGAATAAAGGCCCAGAGCTAGAAATTGATGAGACTTTTCTCGTTATATTTATTAGATTTGTGCCAACAGTGCACCAGCCCGCCTCGGACTGACTAGGAGGCTGCTGAATTTCTTATTACTTATTACTACTTACTTTTACACACTTATACTTAAGACTTATACTACTCTTTGAATCTTTGAATTTGAATCTTCAAATAATCTTTTGTTCAAGTTTATTAGAGGGAGAAAGACTTTTGTTCAGAAGAAAAGAGAAGGCGTTCGATTTTGCCAACTATTTTCAGAAATTTTCACATAACTGTACTGTACTGTACTTGTAGTAGTATCTGTAGTAGATAGTTGTAGTGTTGTATCTGTAGTACAACAAATAGTAGTAAGCAGAATAACTAAGCAAATAAAGTAAGTAAAATATAGGGGCAAGAATTCAAATTCAAATTTCAAATGGGCAAAAAGTGAAAGACAGAGCATTAAATATTATTCACTCAACCCTCTGGGACTTCAATCTTCAAATGTCTATCTTTATAGATAGATTCAATCACACAAGTAAAGAAGTCTCATCTGAAAATTCATTAAGGCAAAATACTACAAGGTATCCTGGAAAAATGTCCAAAATTCTCATTGGAAAATTTTCTTAGTTTGGAAGTTTATAAATTAAAACGGGTACCTACATACATACATAACTATCAAAAGCAATCAGCTATCGGTATAAGTACAGTGATAGTCATAACATCAGTAAGTGTCCAGATTTCAAATCATGATTCTAGATATTATGTTGTCTGATATTTTGACTTTGAGTTTTTAAAGCGATTTAATGATTGGAGTAATATCCTCCAAATAATGTCTTTAAGTTTCACAATTTTATTTAATTTCGTTTTATTAAATGGTTGTGGAAGTCGACCAAATCAAAGATTATAGAAGCATCCATATATTTGACTTTAGTTTTTGGGGAAAGAGTTGACTTTTCCCGTGATGATGAGAAGGCCAGGCAATAGTAAGGAAGGGGAGAGAAACCTCATGATCATGAAAATCTCCTCCTCCGCCTCATCTCTGAATTTCTGAATTCAGAAAATCTCCGTTCGCCGAAAAGAACGGAGAAACTTTAACTTTGCGAAATATATGAATATTCATGTCCTCTAATGCTCACTCCTTCGGCTTCCTCCTCCGCCACCAAAAACTACCATCTATTTATTCTTTAACTTCTTATATGCAGCCTTACACAACATCATATACTATCAGTATTACTATAGTAGTACACAGACATATCAAAGTTATATACTTAGGTACTGCATATAGATATCGGGCAATCATACACATCTCTTACTGTGACGAAAAGACCCAAACATTATTTCCCCTCAAAAATAGATATTTTTGACAAAAAAGTCACTCACATTTACTCAAATGCCAAATTTGATCAAATATCTAGTTACCAGGTACTCGACGTATATAGATATACATATTAAAATTGCTATCATTCACCCCAAAAAAAAACTATGATAAAAGACTTATCATCTGCTAGACAGAGTACTGCTACAGTTTAGATTTAGATACCTAGATAAATCCAACATGTATGTACAGGTTGAATTAATACAATTAAGCATTTGATCTAAAATAAAATCAGATTCAAAATCTCAATAGTAAATTAAGGTAGTTTAATAGTTTATAGACTATCTAATCTAGTACTACTCCGTGTTAATTTCAATTTTCATGCTAGATTTAAATATACAATTTTGAGCTTTGATGCAGTGTCAGTGTGGCTTAAAATCTATCATATATATATCTACTAGTTACTTCTTATTAGTAAATGGGTTTGTGTTTAAAGTTTTAAGTCTTCTGTAAATCGAAGTATATAGGACTGATATATTAGAATAGAATAGAATTGTCTATAGCTCTTGAATACTTATTTAATACCTATCTACTTCTCGATATCATTCATTTACCACCACCACATAATCCCGAAGCTTGATATTTGCCGTCTAACTAGTCTGGTCTGAACTGAAGTCTCCTGATTGACTTCCTACTCATAATTAAGATGAAGATATTTGGATTTGCCCCTCAAACCACGACTCCCCAACTTTTTCATTCTCACCCGAAGGATTTCACATTTATGCAGATCACAAGTCTCTAATTCTTATATTCCTATCAAACTTTTATCTTATCTCATAATACAGAACTACTACTAGTACTACTATAGAAAATTCTGTAAAATCCACAGTCTCAATATTTACTATGTATTATAGACGTACATTTTTCCTATTGTTTCAAATCATTTAAATTTTGTGAGCACAAGAACTTTCCGACAACTTAACTCAAATCAAAAAAGCTCCCCGCCGAACATTTAACCATCACTTTTCACTTTTCTAACCCCTAAAAAACAGCAAAAATTCAAATATTGTATTGGTAGGCAGGTACTTTGTATTCTAAATACTACAATTTACAATTACAGTATTTGTATACTAGTACTAGATACTCGTATAAGTGCTTAAGTGTATTTTTAACTTTCTAGATTAACAATTTCTTTCGGATCAAAAATTCTAATTACATTATACCCTATATAATACAATACAACATACAGCCCAGAGTTTTGAGTTGTGGATATTAGTAGACCACCCCTGACTCTGCTTTATTTTATCTTTTTATTTCTATGTACATACTTGTAGTAGTAGCAGTTGTATGATAGTTAAAAAAGCAAAAATAAATTTTTAGATGGGGAAAACCAGCAGCAGTAGTGGTAAATATCATATAAAGTGGGAAGGATCTAATTAATTTTGAATTTCAATTCAAATCCAATGGGTAAATTAAGAATTGTGTCTATCTATATCCGCATATATATTCACTATTTAAATAGAATTTTAATTTTAAGAATAGTAAATCTACTAGTAGGGTAGTACTAGTACTAGTAGTAGTAGGTATGGGGTATTTTATTGGAGAAATGAAATAAAATTCAAAGAAGTTGAACAGATATGTATGTTTCTCTTACACCGTATAAATTATTAATTCTCTTGTGAGAAACCCCCTTTGAGTTTCACTATACATACTTCAAAAGGCCTTAACTATGTATAACTATGTATAGGTATATGTAAATATTAAGAATGTGCGTATATTTAGTAGGTCTAATATGGTACCTAGGTACTTGAGACATTAGAATTTTACAAAAGTAGTAAAATTCATTCCATTTCTTCAAAGTTATTCTCTCTCATATTTTAAATACCTTACTTGGTAAGGATTTATACCCACCCATCTATCTATTGGCATCTAATCTAAACACCAGCAGTACATATACCTATATTTTCATACTTTGACTTTGTAGTAGGTAAATATGCTGATATGGAGTAGCATGAAGTAGTAGTATGTTTTCTCAAAAACAAATTTATTTGAGCATTGTTTTTTTAATATTAATAATTCAATAAAGCAAAGATGAAGGATGGTAAAACAAGCTTTTAAAATTTATCTTGATTTCAAATTCAAAGGGAATTTCTATAAGCAAATAATTAAAGTCTGTGTATATCTTACCTATACTTGCATACATAAATTATATGTGATTATGCATGATGAAATTAGATTACAAGGAGTTGATTAAATTAATAGAGAGTAAGGTATTCCTCATAAATACATTTACTTATAATTTATATTCACATTTTTACTCAAAATACATTTAATTCAATAACCAGTTGTAACGAGCAAATATTAGTAGGATACTCATAATGACAAATTTTTATAATATTTAGAGATTCATGGTATATACGAGTATTGGTAAATTTATAAAGAAAATCATAATCTTGAGCGAAAAACAATGAATTTTTGTAGATTGTTATAAATTAGACTTTTAAGACTCTTTTTAAGATACTAATTTCATCTAGTTATAAGAATATTTAAACTTGATGATCTATCGACCATTATGCTTAGAATTAGTAAATTATATGTCAATATTCTTAGAGGCTTTAAGAGTAGGTCACTTTATGAGTAAATCTAGTTAAAAATAAAAAAAAGTTTATTATAGGTAATTAAAATGAATATATTTATAAGTAGAAGTTATTATTTCAGTCTTATATGACTAATATACTACACAGCTCCCAAATTGATGAGATAGATAGAGAATACTACACTAGTAGGTACCTAAAAGAAATTTCTAGGAGATTCTTCTCTACATAAAAGGAGATTATTAATATGCTCATTGTGCTACACAAATACAATAAACCTAAGCTATGTATGGAAAAGACAAAAATTTCGAGTGAACTATCTAGGAAAAAAGACATATCAAAAGAACTAAAACATACTATATGTAGTATATGTACCTACTAAGGAACCTAGTCATATGTAGACTTGTATAGTAGTATTTGTATAGTATAATTAAGATGTGAATAATTGCTCAGTATAAATGAAATGTGATATATGGTCCTGATTTTAAATCTGCTGTTTTTTTGATATATGACAATCTTATTTATGTTTTTTCATAAATACCAGTACAGTATATACTACTTACTTAAGTAGGTACATATTATACAAGTATGTAGGTATCATAAAATTTGGACTTAAATTATTTTGGCTGCTTAGGAGGACAACAAGACAAGCATTTATACAGTCAGAAAAATAAAGTAAAAGGATTAGATATATTGAAAAGTACCAAAAATGCCTTTTTGTCTACCCTAGATAGGTATTGTACTAATACACCATATAGGACTAATAACTATGTATAATATGTACGTACTGGTATTAGTTAGGAGGTATAGATATGGAATTTTTTCTAGGAATGAGAGTATCCTTATCTTTGAGAATCTGGGTTTGAGTTTAAGATTATACAATATTTGTGTAGGGTAAGAAAATCAGTAAATTTAGTAATAGCAATAAGGATTGGGAAAAAGATTGTCTTTAGCTTTTTAAGACTTTTTCTATTGTAAATTGTAGTACATATATTTATAGTAGTACAATAAGACACACAAGTGGACGACAAGTTTTTAAAAAATTTCATCAAGATAGTGAGTCACTTGAGTTCTCAGCAGAACTTTATATTACACATCATGGTATAATTTAATTTTTTGTTAAAATTCAAATTTTTTAGTTCAGCAGATTAGTATTTTTTCTTATGAACTTATGCTATTATAATATTATGTAGTTAGGTAATATGCAAGAAGAATTAAGGGAGGTGGTAGAACTTATCCTTCATTTTAATCTAATGTGACCGGAAGTGGCAGTATGGGAAATGAATTGGTTTATTTGGCTTTGGTTTAAAATATTTTGTACTTTTTTTATATACTTATAGGTACATTTTACTTCAACTATTATTTTACCTACCTTGAGCTTGAGAAGCAGAGGTAGAAGGAGATTTGAGTTTGAGATGTTTTTGAGAAACGGAAGTCGCCCTGATTGTTCCCTGCTCTCTCCAGCATGATCATCATCATCATCTAATAAATATAAAATAAAGATAAAGAAATGAGAATTCCACAATTTTTATCAATACCATTAGTACAAGTCTATACAGGGTTTCTCTTAATTTATAGCTTACATATATCCTTATTTTCGAACAAATATTTCACTTGCTAAAAAAGAATTTTTTCAATAGAAATTCAGAAAGAAGTAGAAATATTTCATAATTTGTCTTATTTCTTTTTTTACAAAAAAAAGACATGAAGCTACCCTACATGTTTTTACATGTTGTTACCCTAATTGTAATGTCAAGATTTCCAAAATATAAAAATACTCTGACCATAGGTATATAATATGCAAAATTGAAACCAAAGTTTGCTTTTTATTGGAAAAATTTTGAGCAGACTTCTTCTGGAGACCCTGTATATATATCATATGTATTCTAGTGTATTTTATTTAATGAAATGAAAATAAAAGGGAAATACATAGTACTAGTAGTAGGTATTCATAACTTATCTTTAGAAGTACCTAGTACCTATATACATAAGTAGGTAGTAATAGTAATAAAAAGGAATAGGAAAAGTAAGTGAGGCGTCTCTGGGGCTAATAAGGCAGGTTTAAATTTGTACACGTGAGGTGGTTTGGTTGTGTACTCGGTCAAGTGAACCATATAAATTAGCATAGAGTAAAATAAAAGCCAAATTTCCGAGACAACCCTCCAAATGATTGATCAGAAATTAAATTCGCTTCGCACGAATGAGAAGGATGGTCTTTAATCAAAATTTTTTCCCATCCATCCGTTCCTCAAGTAAGCAAGAAAGAAGTCCCAAAATCCCAAAATATAATACCCAATACTTATTATTGTTATCTGTAGATAACAATATAGTTAAGCTAATGTGATCTCATCCAGAAACTTTTATTTTATTTTATTTTTTGTCCACCTCATACTTTTCTCAGCCTAATAGGTATAGATATATACGAGTAGGTAGGTATGAATTAAGTCGAAGAATCGAAGATATTGAAATTGAAATTTCCTCAAAATAAAGGGTGAAGAAGAAATGAAAAAAAAAAAGAAACGGAAAGGAGGGATGGATAATGAGTCAAATAACATAAAAAACCATTGGAAAACATTGCACTTTGGTTTTATTGACCGTAAACATGAGTCAAATGGTACTTGGCTCAAGAAATGAGCAAAGGGAGATAATAGACGGTCATTAAATCGACAACTATCGAAGGTCAAATTATTGATCTGATGCTCAATAATTATTGGCTTCTTTGACTCGCCAGTACTAATAGATCAGTACTTACATACAAGAGTTCGTACTACTAGGGATACGAGTGTAAAAGTTCAGTACATATTCTGTATGGATAATTTCCTTTTAGTCATTCAGGTCCATCGGGATCTCACGAACGTGTCATTAAAACCGGTGTTGATTCTTCAAAGACTTTACATATACATATACTGTATATATGTATATACTCTACATAAAGTACATATAAAGTTAGTAAGTATTAAGTATACATATTCTAATACTTCAATAAAAAAGATCTGGCGACCGAAACTCTCGAGTTGGGAAGTATATTTAAATGTGTAAAATGTTCGACGTTTTTCAGATGGATTGAAAAACCCAACCTGTAAATGGAAATCCACGCCCAAAATTTAAAAAAAAATGTGAAAATTGAGAAATTTAAGTATTTAAATGCGTTTTATATTGATGCTTTTAAAAGTTTGAAAATCAACGATTTCATTCTTCAATCACTTATCTCTAATATTAAAGTACCCCTAAATTCGAGTACCCTACACAGAAAAAAATCCGGTGATAATTGACATTTTATACTGCCAACAAAATGGTGATATTTTTTTGTCAAAATTTGGTAGTAATTATCACCGACTGGTAGCAATTACTACCAAATCATATTATTTTATTATGATTT
>JAQIXA010000007.1:0-113177 GCA_034699045.1 Nanhermannia cf. coronata Gr-Ori-00579 | reverse complement strand
GAGCTTGATGAGCTCTATCGAATGATATGTAGCTTTGCCTTTTTATTTGGCGGGAAGTTTTGAAAATTTCAAAAAATAAAAAAAAAACATTTAAATTTCAAAAATTTTGGATTAAAATAAAATAAAAACTATTAAAATTAAACAATATTTATATAAATTATCTTGTAATCTGAGGGTGCGGGCTTTCGTGAGGGTAAAACCGTTTTATTAAAAGTTCAAAAAGGGTAAATGGATCAGTCGTATTGTATACTTAATAATTATTCAATAAGTCATTATAATTTATTCTAAATGGGGAAGACATTAATTTATACTCAACTTTATTTTATGGACATTTAATTAATATTTCTCAAGATTTATTATAATTTATGATTTGTACAATTGCTTTTTACAATAATTATAATCTAATCTATACAACCTTGACATATTAATATAGAACTAATTATTTATTTGTCACATTAGTTATAAGTATTAAGGCTGTTCTATAACTGCATCCTAGATATCTGTAATAGTAGTTTGAACTACTTAAACTTGAAAGAAATATCTATGATTTTGATTTAAAAATACATTTCACTTGAAATCTAAAGTTTTTATATCTGATATTTGCTTCAGTCAAATGATAAAAAGAATTTTTAATAATGCTCTTTTATTATAATAAGAACAATAACAATACATTACGAGAGTACGAGCGCATTTCAGCGTTTACTTGCCCTTTAAATTTTAGGAATTTGTGTTTTAAAAGCTTGGATTGACTTTGATAAACCTCATAAATTCAAATGTCATATTCTTATATAATATAGGTATGTATTCTGTAGTAGGTAATAAATTAAAATATTCAGGTATCCCTTGACTAATATTCTTACTACATACATATATGTACTATAAGTAGGTAGTATAATTTGGTTCAAATGTAAAATGTGTAGGTATTTGAAATATCTGAGGATAATTGGCAGGTGATGAAATCTATTTCATTTCGTTGGAAAGGGTGGATCAAATAATAGCTCGAGGAAAGGTCCATAAATACAGGCAGACAGATAGTCAGACAGTTTGAACTTTTATTAATTGTAATAACTTTCTGTACTTCAAATATGTACTTATCTTTGAATGCTTAATGTACCTACTTAACTACAGAATAGTACTATTTTGTGTATATCTATCATAGAATAGTTAGTAGTTAAAGATATTGAAAGGTTTAGATTTAGATTTAGATTTAGATTTACTTATTTGTTAAATGAATAGCTCGTTGAATGAAGTTACTGATATAGTAATTTCCTTTATTTTGTAAATGATTTTCTAATATTTTAAGCACACTCAACCTCATACTCAGGTTAGGTTAGTAAATTTAAACTTATTAAAAACTACTAGTTTGATTTAGCAGTAATTATTAAGCAGTCTATAGGATTTAAATTAACAGCGTAAAATTTAGAATCTACAGATATAATGTGAGCTTCCCGATCGAATCATGATAGTTTTCTACATTATGATATATACATATGTAGAAGATATTAGCGATTAATTTGATGAATGGTTTTGATTTTGTGATTGAGGTCGGAAACAGGTGAATTTAAGATTTGAGTGCGATATTTCCTTCTATAATTTATCCTTTAGTACTGCCTTGGTACAGTATTATAAATATGTAGAATTATCTACTTAAAATTAGTGTATAAAGGTAGGTAGAAGTCCATAGTGGGATATTTAGATCAGATTTTGCACTCAACAAGAGTAGTATATCGTTAAATCCCATAAATGAACTTAATGAATAGGTACTACTTTAAATAAGGATAATTAAGGACCGATCAATTCCCTGCGGCAAGCATACTAGTACTCGCATCGACTCGACTTGAATGCCTCATTAATTTGTTGACTTTTTTTTTATTTCTTAATTTGAGTCCTACATCATTAAAATTAATGTAAATGTAAATGTTGCATACCTTATATACTGTACTGATATTATAGATATACCGGGTAGTACAGGGTATGGATAGTATCATTTCAAGAATTCTTCCAGCACATTTCTATTTTTTGCCACAATAACATCTAAAAACTACTTATTATGATTAAAACTGTGTGAGATATGCTTAATACCTACTTGTGCTTATGTACCCTACTATAAGTCTTTATACTTGGATATTTTTACCTATTGTTGAAACTCTATTCTGGTAGTGTGCATAAGACATAGTCTTAGAAAAGAAATAGATATAAAAATTCTTCAAACTTTGTTCCGCCGAAATATCCCAAATCCGTGATCTTTCTCTCGTTTATGGGGAAATGTATTGATTCGGTGGTATGCGATTGCGTTGGGGCTTTCCCCAAAAACCATACCATACCGTAGAGTAGACTAGATTATACTTTATACAGGAGAAAGATGCTCTGGAAATGAAAATACAGATCTGAATGTGCATCTCATGTTATGATACTTACTAGTACTACTGATACTTTACCTATATACTAATATGTATAAGTAGGTATGAAATATTTCAGACTGAGAACGAGTGTACATTTGGTCCAGTTTTGATTTCAAATTTGTGAGAACCGAAAGGAATTAAAATTCGAGAAATTCGAAAAGTAACAAGTAAAAGATAGTACTACCTAATAGGCATTCAGTATAAGTTTAAGTTCTTTGGATTAGAGATTCTAATCAAGACATTGATTCTTCACAAGAGATTGAGATCTGGACAAAGTAAAAAATCATCTCGTGTTTCTCACCATTTAACATTTACGAGATTTTGAAAGAAGTCTTATTGTTGCTGGATGACTTTGTGAATAACAATAAGGAAATTGATATCCCATCAAAATATATAGATAGGTATCTGTACCTGTACATACATTTTCCTGCAGGGGATAAAGGCTTGTCCAGTGTCCAGAAGATATTTCTCATCATAAATAAATAGGGTGTACCTGCCTATGTATCTTTCCCATTTATCTCTCGAGTAATGAAATAAAATCTTGAAAAGTAAAATCTCTCGAAAGCAAAATTCGGCTTCAACTGCAGCTGCAGGTGTGGTCCAACTGATCTTGAGAGAGAGTTTAATTTTAACGAACTTGTGCCAAATAAGGGCAGGGTTCGATGATCACCATCAAATCTCAAACTTGGATCCTTCTACTACTATTACAGGAATTGAAATCACTTTTATACAGTCCACAGCAGTCTTGAGAGTCTCTTCTAATGCAAGTTAACGGGAAAAATTAAGAATCCTCGTCTCAGGATCAAGAGCTATATTTATTTTTAAGATATCCGTAGATATGCAATCAAAAGTAATATGAAAATTAAAAGCCTGTCAAATATAGACCATAATGAAATGTTCACAAACCCCTTATATTGAGCTATTTAGATGAAGGAAATTGTCAAAAAAGTAAGAATGAGATGGTGTGTTAATAATTTCTGGTGTCGATTCATTTATCGACATTTTCTGGGCATTTTAGTCACACTCCTGCTGATCCTTTGTGCGAATCAAGTGATCCACTTGAACTACAAATCAATCAGAAGTAAAGAGATCAATTTATCCGGAAATTCTGAACCTAAGCCTACTGGATGCTATCAAATTATATCACCATTTAGTCTAGGACTAAATAATAATGTAAATAACAATAATTTAAGCTTTAAGGGATCTTTATGGGACCAAGATCAGAGAAATGGGAATCGATCTTTCAATCAAACTATTCTTGGGAAAGAGCCAATGTTTGCCGATAATTTTGTACCTCCAAATATACACTGGGCTCAAGCTCGGTACGACAATAGAATGATGGTAAGAGTTTCTAAAAAATATAATTTTTTGTAAAGACAAAAATCTAATTGGTATCTAATTTGAATTAAATTTCCTACTCTTAACATTTACAAATAATCTTCATAAATGGATTTGAACATTTTAAAATATATTTTATGAGTTTTTTCATTTAAAAGTAATATCAAAAATTGACTGGCAAAGAACCAAAGTCAAATCAATGGAAATTATTTAGATAGTACTAATCGTTTATATTTGTATGAGCCTTAGTCATATTTAGGTAGGTATTCATACGTAATATGTTCTTACTACTGTGTATATCTATTTAGTTTGAGTTTGAGCTAATATCATACAAATTTGTTTAAAATGACCAAAGATAATCTATAGGTATCTATTACCTTACATATTTAAAAAGCCTCCAATGAAAACTTTATCCTATCTTATATTGAATTTTTCTTTATATATTTTAAATTAGATTCGGATTTACGAATGGGTCTGGACTGGGACAATCTGGGGGGAATTGATGAACCGGTTTGATGTTTGTCTTGCAACTCAGGTATGTAATGAAAATATATTAACTTAAAATACAGAATAGAATAAAAGTACAATAGCAATACTATATAGGTAGAGTATAGGTATGTACGATATGTATAGGTACTTACGATTAACACAAGTCAATTGAGAGTCATTAGAGCAATCATTAAGTCAGCTCAGCATGTGACTTCTGCAGTAAAGTAAAGTAATGAATCTCTCTACTTTTATTTTAAAAAAAGTTCATGAGATCTTTATTAGGCCCATTATTGATAGATTTTAAGTACTTTTACTCATTTCATTATCGTCCAGAAGAAGAATGAAATAAAATAAAATAAAATAAAATAAAATCCATTGTAATCTCCTATAAGTCTGTTTGTTCATATCAATTCTATCAGTATGTAATAAAATAAGCCTTTGGATTGTACTATCAAGTTTTTTTCTCTCGCCTTTAATAATCATTCGAGGACAATTAAGAGCCAGCATACCACTACTTTAAATCGAAATAAATGAATAAATGCAAATAAAGTGTCGTTTAACGAGTAACTGCTTCAGACTTTGATATCTTTTAAGGAAGAATATGGTACAAAAAAACAGGATTATTGAAATATATGCCAGTAAACATCAAAATGGTCATTTTACAATAAATGTCCAAAAAAAAAGATTTCGATTGCAGGATATCAAAATAAATAATACGCAGTTAAAACTTTAGTAAAACTTTAAATCTAAAATCCTAACAAAGAGCAAAGTCAGTTCAGTTGATTAAATTCTAGTCTGAATTTTTCTTAGCTTTTTTAGAAGTTAAAATATCTTTAAGAAAACCCCATTGAGAATAAAGAAAATTGCTTTAACACGATATGCTCATATCATACTCAAGTTCATGTGCTTTGTACCAGCAGTATGTATTAGTAGCATTATAAAACTAATCGAAGATATCAAAGTTTTCTAAAGCCTTTTCTTGATGAACTTTTGACTAAAACTTTTGTTTGAAATCCCTTGAGATTTTGAAATTAAATTCAAAGAAAAGGGTGTTCATTAAAGCAGCTATCGTGTGTTCACATACACTTGATAACAGAATCAGTACTACTACTACTATTACTATTACTATGAAAGTTTCGAGAATATGTTTCTAGAATATATTTTCTTTTTTTTTAATATTCGAACTACTAGTATCTACCTATAAGTAGGAAAATGTTGAAGTACATGTAATGTAATATTTGACTAGTATAGATATTTATGAACTGAAATGTAAATAAAAAATCGATAAATACACACTTGTATTTTAGCATTCTCATTTTAATTTGAAAGAAACTAATCTAAATTTACCTATAATTCAGCAAAATACTCCGTAGATAGTAAGTTGGTGGTTGCTTATTATTATACAATTTAAATTATCAGTATTATGTAATAGTATTACACATAAGTAAAGTATTCATGTCCTTCCAAATTCTTATATCTACATGCCAGTATTAAAAATAAATATAGTAAATATTAGAAAACATCCAAAAAAATCAAAGAAAGATTGAGTTTATAGGTTGGATTTTATATGAGTATATGGGTACTTGTATTTGATTAGATTCAATTACATTTCATCGTTTTTAAATCAATAATGTAATTCATGTTTGACTAAAATCGATATCCGTTAGAATTTATAGGAGTATAAAATAAATACTTCAGGAATCTAAATGTAAGTCTAGGGATTAATGTATGTATCAGCAGTTCTAGTTTATTGATATTTTAGTACTTGAATCTATAACTGCATTTTACAGTACCTACCTAGATGGTAAAAATTTTTACGAGATTGACGAATTTTATTCATATTAGTATTGCAAAATCTGTAAGTTCAGATTTTAGAATCTGTACCTATATCTAAAAATACTAATTTATATAAGCAAGAACATATACATTCTTTTTCTTTTGAGAATCTTATGTACATACCTAATAAGAGTAATAAGAAATGAAGGAAGACTGGAAATATTTTATACCTACATTTTTTTCTATGATTCAAAGTGTTTCAATGATTTCTAATAATAATTTTGAATAATATGACCTACTTATCGTTTTTGAAATATTTCACATTAAAAGTCACTAAAATCGAATCTGATAATCCTGAAACTTATTATGATAAAAAATATTCACATCAAGCTAACAATAGGGTACTGATATATTTGTAATAAGCGGTCACAGGACAGGAGTCAATAACTAAAATTTCTTTATACATATACTGATATATAAAAATAACCCTTCCGCTAATATAATCCTAATGTAGGCATAGAAGTTTTAGCTGACTCTCAATAAAAGTGCTATTTGTACTTACGAGATCAACGAGATTATTGGAGTTGATCATATAAAAAAATTTAAAAATTACTGTGTTTATTTGACAGTGTTCTGTGGACCGGATTTACTCGATCGCCGAGGTGTCCGAAAAATGGTTAGGTCCTATTTCCCTCGCCGTCTACATCACGAATACAGCCGAGCTTTACGTCCTCAACTCATTCATCGCTTACATGCAGAGATGCTCCGTTCTCTTCACGCAAACCACGTCGATACACCTGGTGGTGCCCAGGGATTTTGACCAGGGTAAACCTATCACCTTGGAAGAAGAGGAGATCCACCGAAATCAGAATCCCACTGGAGACCCGGAAATTAACGAGCACCCGTGTGGCCAACCTCTGGTCCTTCTCGAAGCTCTCATAAAGAAAATCATTCCAAATGGAATCGACAAAAGTATCCTCTATCCGCAAAACCATATGAGAAATATCGCGAGAAAAGTAAAAAAAAAAAAAAATCTTTTTTGGCATTCTAAATTCTAGACTGCTCATTTTTAGATGCCTATCTTTTTGTATACCTATTTGCTTTTATATTTACAGCTATTAAAATAAACATCACGATCTTTTATAGTGCTTGTATTTTATTGTATTTTGGTTAAGTAATTACCTAATTGTTGACAAAAAATGCAAACATAGAAATCAGTGGGAACCCGGCATGGTTCCATTATTCACTATCTGTACATGGCCAGAATAAGGAATAATTTTTTATACTCGTATAATCTATTAGCATGTATTTAAATCTTTATAGCTGTCATCGAGTAACCTTTAAAATAATGAATTATGAAGGTGTTTAGTATTTACCTACTTGTTTTTTATTTTACATTTGCTCATCATGCTTAACTTAAAAAGATACTACAAAAAACAGAGAAAAAAAATTTTGTTGAAAAATTATTATCCAGGATTGTTTATGATTTTTTTATGTATTTGTAATATGCAAATCAGTGTTTACTTTTAATTCACTAAAGCATTCAATTTACAATTTTTTATACTTTGAAAAAACCAGTAAGGATTGCTTTCTTGATAATCAAGATAAACTAGTAAACTAAGTATATACTGATAGCATATATGTGGTAGTAGTTAGTTGTAATAAGCTCTTTTAAATTCATAAAATATATTAATATTTATTTTGACTATGACTTGGAAATCATATCCAAGAACTCACGATTACGATTCTACTTTATGATCGTAGAGCTCCACACTTTTTATTTTACCTTAAAATATTCGTGATATTAGTAGTCAGGTCAATCAATCAGTTCATATGGGTTAGCTCTTAGAATAATTTAATCATATTTTACTTTACATATTGCAATTGTAATACTCGTATCTCTACCTCATACTTGTAATGATCCTTCTTGTATATTTCTTTGTAAAATCCTAAAATCTCAAATCAATGTCTCGTCTTATGCCTTTAAATTTACATGGGTAAATAGAATAGAATAAAATCCAGAGTGAATTTAATTTAGGACTTGATTTTGATATTGATGCTCATATGAAGAAATACTATACCTATCTAGTTGTAGATATAATAATGGAAAATTCATGTTTCAATTTTAGATCCAGATCGATAAAAAAATCTCTTTTTAGAACAAAGCTTTTATGGATCTCAAATTGAAATTGAATCCCTATCATACTCAAATAGACATGTACCATTAGTATCAGGAGTATATGTACCTACTTAACTATAGGCATAAATTGATTTAAAAGATCCAATTTACCTTCTCTATGTATTTAATTATATACTTACTTACTATTTACTCAATTTTAAATCAAATTTGCATGAAATCACATCCTACTTAGCTAACCCTACTAGTACTATAGTACGTTCTTGGTCTAAAATAAATTATAATTTAATATATATCTCTATATGTACTCTCGAGGTCTTTTCCTTTTTAAATTCAATATTTTATTCCAAAATTGGTCAAAAAAGAGCAAAACTTTTGGCTCTCAGCTTGACTAAATTTTAGTTACAGATTCGATTAGTTTTTTATTTCTTTTCCCCATTTACATTTATACATTAGGTACCTACGAGCCTACGAGTCATAAAGCTGGTGATTATAAACGCTTCTTTTCTTGGCTTTGAATTTTTTTTTCATATTTTTTGCATATTATGTCGCATACTAATACAAGTGGTATGTAGTGCCAATTGCAATACAGAATACTTTAGTAGTGTAGCGATATTTTTAATTAGTCTTGCTTGCAGTTTATTCGAGCCTTAAAATAGTGGACAGGAACTAAATTGTTCATTTTTAAATAGTTCCATATAAGTACTGCTGGTTGTTATATTATGTAGTATGTTAGACTAGACCTTAAAAAAAATTCTCAAAGTTGATGATGTTAGATTTAATGTGGGTGTTTTTCCTCAATTTTTTTTTGCAAAGTAGTTGAAGTGAGGTAGGTTGCAATAATTCGCAAAATAAATATACTGATTATAGATAAAGATTACTTATCTGTACATTTAATGTCATATATAACTTACCATGACCATGTAATTAGAGCTAATAAAAAATCGCTGAGCCTCTTATACCCCTATCTCAAGTCAAGTTGAATAATGAATGCCTAAAATGCCTAAAATCATAAATCTTCAGAAGATCAGAGAAAAGAATTGAAAAAGCTAGCAATTATAAAAATGCTTATAGAGAGATATATTATGCCAATGACATAATGGGCTTTTTTGCATAGTTTTTGCAAAATAATGTTGATTTTATTTCATATTTTTATTTTTTATTTCATAACTAGGGCCTAGTAAATTCCTAAACAATTCGGGTTAAAAACCTTGAAAATTGTGTTTTAAATTAAAATTCGATACAATTTTTGTTTTCCAACAGGCATGTGGAACACCGTGGGTTTTAATGACTGATGTAGATATAATTCCTAGGCCAAACTCTTCAGCAATGCTTCAAGAATTTTACAAAACTCCAGAAGCTACAAAATGCTCAAAGTAAGTGTCAAAAATTCAGTTATATTATTCACAAGCTAATTAAATTATTCAAAAACAAGTACTTAACATTAGCTACCTAACATAAATACAGTATTTTGTATGTAAATAAAGCTGATTCATAGAATTGGAATCAAACATTTAGCAATGGTCAGCTAAAATATTGGTAAAAAAATGCTTTAACAAATCTCTAGTCTAATAACTCTGACTTTGAGTTGTGTAAAATATAAGCAGGTACCTACATAGTTTGTAAGGCTTAAAAGTGTAGATAAAATGACAGAGGTTTTGTTCTTGAAATGTTATTTTATTTGACATTAACCTTTCCCATTTAATTTATACAAACTGTTTTGAATGAACAGTTTGAACTTTTCACTTCGAATAATAACATTCCATTTAAGTATAGTAAAATACTTATAAATATTATTATTATTGCTACATTTTGCTCATGATTCCTAATTTTTATCTATTAACAAATCTCAGACTCTTTGGCAAATGACATTATGATAAAAAAGTTAAATGATAAATATAAATTAGTACATTAAATACATACTTTCTATATACCATGGAGTACCTATCTTAAAAATATAATTTTAAAACATGTATTTTTTTATTCAACGATGATTTGTAGGGTACTATTTGTAATGTTACAATTTTATCTTAAATCTTATTATTAGAAAAATAAATATGTATAATTACCATACCTAATAGTTTAAAATAACTTAAATTTTCTGTTTGATCCTTTTGAACAATCATTTTTGACAAAAAATTTAGAAATATTTAGATTCTAATCTGACAGGTCAAATACATATAAATATTGTCAAATAGATTTTATTTCTATTTGAGATTTCTAAAATTTTCCATATTTTTAGGTGTGCTTTTGTGTTACCAGTCTTTGAATTGGAATCATATGTGCCCTACCCGACCACAAAACGAGAATTGATTATCTGTGCAAATAAAGGACTGGCACGACAATTTCATTTAAAAATCTACCGATTTGGACATTGGGCCACAAATTACTCCTTGTATGAAACCATTATCTCAATTTATTCCTTATATTCTAATTCTATTAAAAATTACTTCCAAATTGGCAAAAAAGTGTCAACTCTAAATCTAGAATGTAGTCGACAGTGTCTTATAGCTAAGTAGGTAGTAGTATATAATATCTAATCTGCTTTTCTCTTTTTCCAAATCTAGTTGGTCAAAAAGCAGTATTGATGAGGAGCCAGTCAGAATTTCCCATCCCGTGGATAACCGTATGAACCATTATGAACCTTTTTACGTCTCTTCGGATAAAATTCCACCTCATGTAAGTCCTAATGCAGCATAACAGTATCTATATAATACGATAGGTATATGTATGGTAATGAAAATTTATTGGATTCATTCTAAACTTAATTTTTGACCAAATTCAGGACGAGCGGTTCATCGGCTATGGCTTCACGAGGAGTTCTCAAGTAAGTTGTAGTTGACGTTGACATGTTATGTGGTAGATTCTCTAAACTCATATTTCTATCATGTAGAGATATCTGTACCTACCTACCTATCCTTCTGTTTGTGCAAATTGAAAATCTTATTCGGATTTTTGGTGTCATTGTAATACTTATATACTTAATATGTATGTAGTTATGTATTATGCGTATAGTCCGTACCTTACTCGATTAATCTTAACAATACTAATGTAGAAGTACAAATACATACATGAAAGTCAGGTCGAGTCAAAAACAACAATTGTAATAACTCAACTCATCCCTTTTAAACTTTTAAATAGAAAATCCCACAAACCTCTGAAAATTGACTTCTTAATGTACATTTAAGGCTTCTCGATGAGACACTCAAAAAATAATCATGAATCCTAATTCCTACTATGTATTACCTTTTACCTACATAGATATAGAAGAATTAAAAAGTTTTTTTGAAGCATTTTTTACAACTTTGATCGATATTTGATCAAAAATTATATCCAAGTATGCTTTCAATTTTTTTTGCAAATTTTTTTTTAAAACTTTTTTTAATTTTTGCATTCAAGTTTTGTATTCAAGAATACCTTTTTATAAGAAGCTACATTATACAGTGTTTTAACTGTAGCTCTCCTAAGTATATCCCAATCAGTCTGAAGACCACAAACAAAAAAGTTTCACCTCATATTTTATTAGTATAGCCTAACTCTTTTTGACTTATCACTTGCTACACGTAAAAAATGTACATTTATGTACTTATGGTAGTACTAGCACCTACCTTTGATTAAATGCAATTGAGCCATGATGATCATGAAAAAGTTAAAAAAGTAATCTTAAAAATTTGCAATTGCCCTAGGAGAATATCTTACGATTAGTATCAAGTATCAGTACAATGAGTAACTTTTTTTGGCATAGGTAAATCTCAAGTGGGCAGAAATTTAAGAAGTCTCTCGATCTTCTCAAATGGCAAAGAAGTGTTTGGTTTTTTGAGAGATTATCTTAATTTCAAAAGTTCTTGTACTTATACCTTACCTACTTATACTTATACTTATCCTTATCTTATTTACTTGTTGTTGTCCTACCAGTATTATCCAAATTTAAGTAATGTATGAATGATCACGAAATAAAATCTTCTTTTCCTTCACATTTTGCAAATATAATATAGACTTATAAAGGTGTAGTCTAGCCTCAATGACCGACAAACAAATAAAATATTCTAGATTTATACTCAAAGCCTTAAATTTTTAATTTATGATAATATCCTTATAGCTTTTGTACTACCCCTACTAGTATAAGGTAGGTATAAAGCATGATCTCTCTCAATAAATTCAAGATTACCTGGTACTTAAACACACTCACTTACTCTATTATACCTACCTACCTATATGTAGTAGTATTTCTTTAGAACGATCATTTTTTTAAAACAAATAAATATTTATCTTACATTAGGCGGGGCCCTTTCCTATATTTATTTATGATTTCCATTGATTTATAACCTATTAACACGGTCCCCATACCTAATTTTGGTATTTCCTTGAAATTTTTTATCAAGCTTCGACCATTTTTTTTCTTCATCTGATAACCAATGATACTTCACTGATGAAATTTAATATTTATATTATTGAACAAATTTGAAGGTTCTTGAGGCGAGGGTCAAAGGCTGGCAATTTTATGTCCTAACACCAATTTATGCAATGTAAGTCTATTCATATTATAAAATTATCAAAATCATCAAAAATCATCTAAAACTGAATAAAAATATTTCAAATACTACCATGCATGTTACTACCTTTTGCAACAGAGTCAAGATATTGACATAATACTCGTATCATTGTTTAAAATTTTTACCAAAAATTATCAAAAAAATGCAAAAAATGTAGTTTGCATATTTTCTCAAGTGTAGGTATTCCTTACTCTTTTATCGAGTATAATTCCCTATTTTAAAGGTCTGTAATTTATATTTTACATTTATAAATTTTACCTATTAGTTTTTTAGTGTACAAAATGGCTAAAATAAAACAATCTGTATCTTTTGCTTCATCACTTCGACCTCGAGTAAAGGCAAAAATTGTTAAAAATGTAAATATTTTTTTTATAAATGATAGACATTGGGGCCTTCAGTCACCACAAACCAGTCGAGGTCCAGGTCCAAAAACCCCTCTACAATTTCGTCAATTGCGTCTTCAAAGTGGACATCAGAACAACAATAATAATGTAAATCCGAGAAAAATTCAAAATTCTTTCAATCAAATTGTCTACAATGATTTTGTAGCTGAGGTAAGTACCTATACAAAATACATTAGTACATAGTACATAGTAGTGTAAGACGAATTTCATTTTAAATTTTTAAACACAACGTGTCCTATAATTGCCCTACAAGGAATTAAAAAATTAATCAATGTTCATCATCACCACTTGTTGATTGTGAACTATAAAAGTAGTTAGTTTGGTCATGATGTAAATTGGGTAATGTAAAACCCTTTGACTCTCAAATTCATAATCATACCAGTGTACAGTACAAGTATAAAATACATTTCTCAAAAAGTCCAACTTGTCTTTTTGTGCTAAAAAGTTGGTTAAAATGCCCCAGATCTTCAATTGTTCAACAAGGATTGCAAATTAATTAGATATTTCATTATTTTTTTCACAGTTAATGGCAAAACATAATATTTCAGTAGCGAGGAGTAAATCCCATTACAAATCGATAGCTGAGCGAAAAGGAAAGAAGAACTGAAATCATTTAGGAAATTGAAATTTTCATCGTTTAAGATTTAGAACTAATTGCCAACTCCCTGTACCTAATTTATACTTATACCTTTACTATCTTTAGTTCTATCAGTACTACTGCCTCGTATTACTTGACAAAAATATTTTGTAATTTTTCTGCCCAGATTAAATAGGTAGGGTACTCTATTTTGTGATTGTGAAATAATGAATGATATGATTTTTGAGATGAGCTTTCGAGATTAAGGAAATCAGAGTTAAAAAATGTGCGTAATGCAATGCAAAATTACATTATTATTACAACTTACCTATATATACGTATACACCTCTACTACAGTAGTAGGTATCTACTAGGCAAGGTATATAATATGCGTGTAAGTTTTATAAAAAAAAAGTGAAAATGTATAGTGATTGTGATACAGAGTATGATGATGCTTTAAAATATAATCAAAGGTAACTAGTCCTTAAAGAATCCTATTATTTGTTGGATACTAACTTATATAATGTAGGTACTATTACATTAATAACTGTAAGATTACAAATTACAGAAAGAGAAATATTGTCAAAGTCTCTATATAAAAATTATTTACTTTAATAATATGATCTACTACTTAAGTACTACTAATAATACCATCAAAGATTACAAAGTAGTAAGCATTATAACTGTCTACCAGTACTCGTAGATAAGGAACCCTTTAGCATAATAGGGTTCTTATACTTATAGAGGAGATTATAAGTACTATGATACTTGAGATTTACTTTTTTTGTGCTACAAACAAAACAATAAAATATATAGAATAGAATAGAATAGGATAAAATCATCATAAAATTGTAATCTCTCTTTTCTACTCATTATTGTTAAATATTATTATTATAAGATTATATGGATCAAATCAAATAAAGTAAAGAAATAAATGATGTAGGAAATTGTACCTACTGCAAGTAATTAATAAACTGTTTAACTTTAAGTATGATTTTTACTTTAAATCGTATAATTCTACAAAGATTCTTGACATAACAAGTAGGTACATAATACTATGAGATAGGTATTTCTTTTTTGCGGTTTATTTTGTAGTTGATGCTTTATGGAAAATAAAGTAGCATAAATTTTTCATGGTATTTTGAATTTACAAAAAGTAATGCAGCATATTACATTAGTTCAATTTTTGATGCTTTGCCTTACTTAAGCTTATCTTATTCTTATTAGTCAAAAACTCAAATTTATGCTCATTGGAAATAAAAAAAATTAGCTCGATTTCTTAAAAATTCCAACGTGCTAGTGGATTTTTCTACTTTTTGAATTCAAGTAGGTACGAGTAGGTATCAATGGAATTTTTTTTAAAATAATTTTTAGGTTACAAAAATTTAGATCCTCTAAGGTAAGTAGTTTTTAAACCGACTTTTTTATTTCGACAAAGCTCACCTTTGAAAGGTGAGCTTTTTTAAGAGGCCCGACAATCAAAATGGTTATATAACAGTGAAGTACAGATGTAAATTAACTTTCGCTTTTTTCAAATACTCATTTTTCGGCTGATTAATCAACCCAAAAGTGTGTAATAAAATCTACCTGCACAACTTATAGGTAAGGTAAAAGATAGATAGATACTGATGCTTTTAAGTTAAAAAAGGGTTTTATACCTATAAAGGAGAAGACCCAAAGGCATAAATAGCACTTTGAAAATTCCCAAGTGAAACACTTCCCTTACATAACCCTTCTTGAAAAGTGAGAATTGTTTAAAAAAAATTGAATTGCTGCCTCATGGCTTTTGTTCCTAAGTATAAGAAGCTACTTTGCTTGATACCCGCCATATACTTTGTCATTCAAATCGAAGCTTATGAGGGTAATGTGGGTCCCAGGGGTGACCTTGGCCCCCTAATTCTAGTCGGTCACGAAGAAAAGAGCCCATCCACTTTGTACGAGCCACAGCCGGCTGGAAGTGAGGAGGTCACATTTGAATATTTTACCCAAGTTCGAGGTGACCAGGAAGACTTGGATGTCTCACCCTCAAAACATCGTCCCAGAAATAACAAATACAGTTACAATAGACAATCTAAACCCAGGAATCGTCAATATGCTACAAGTTCTGGGAGTAGTACTGGTGGGAAATTGGGCAAGGGTGGATACCATGGTAGTGACTCTTATAAAGGGTCAACTGGGTACTCTTCTGACTCGAGTTATGAGAAAGCCAGAAAGGACGATTATGGGGACTCGAATCATAAGGAGTTTAAACATAAAGATGGGGACAAGTATGGTGCGACTGATTATGGGAGTACCAATGCAGCTGCTGGAAAATATGGCATATATAAAAATTTTAATTAAAACATCTATTAAATTTAAATTGGCCCATTTTTTGTGTTACAGGTCGGGCTTATGGAGATAATGGGGCATCTTACTATCGGGGCAATGCTAAAGAATTCTATTAAAATAATGAATAAAAAAGCTAAGAATTAGTTTAATTATAATATGTACTAAACTATATCAATCTCTGTGTTATGCAAAATTTATATAACCTGCAATTTGTAATTTGTACCATTTTTGCCTTTATGAAATTTTTTGAAATTACATCACCATAAATAAAAACTATCTCTTGAAAAATATCACAATAATAACAAAAACATTTGCAATGAGCCGTTGACTTAAATGAGCTTTTTAACTTTCATATTGTTGCAAGAATAAATGCATTGAATAGCATATTATATTAGTAGGCAGTAGAGTAGATACAACTAACTCTTATTAGCCTTATTATTATACCTATGGTAATTTGATTCTTAAACTTACTTTACTTGGAAAATTTAAATCTCATCTTGAAAAGTGTATCAGGCCTACTGTTAATAGTTTAAATGATCGACACTTATACCTATATTGAAATTGAATAGATATTCATTGAATATACTTACTTACCTACAAATGTACTATGTAGTGATAAAGATATTATACCAATATTTAGTAGTAGTACCCAACTCCAACATATTATATATTATGTAATACTAAATTCATACATCATACTATAGCACTAATAGATAATGTAGGTATCTATTAGTTATTGTTATTTTGCTATGCTCTTATAATATTAGATTCTTACTCTTATTAGACATCTACTAAATATAACTATTCTAGGGAAATAATCTAATTTTAATAAATTCGTTGTTAGTTAAAAATGAATCCTTATTATACTGATTGTGAACACAGGTTACCTACTGAAGTTTTACAGAATATATGCTATCTACTATCTAGTTTAAGAGAAACTGATTAAAAAAAGTTAATAAGGTACCTAATAGAATCCAACCTCTCAAAACTAATTACACTAACTCTAAGTATAAGGATAAATCCAAAAAGAGCCTTAGCTTATCTTTAGAGAAGTAGTGTTATACATACATTAATATTAGGTATACGGAGTATTATACATACTTATTGAGCAGGCACTGATAATAATTATTGATTTTACTGGTAAAAACAAGTAAATGTATCTGTACCTACTTTGTATTGGTTATCTCCATAATTAATTAGTACAAGTTAATTCATAATTGTAGTTTTCAAGAGTTTAGACTAATCATATTGACAATTTTTTTTAAATAGCAAAAGTATCTGTTATTTTTGCAAGTTAATATAGAAATTATTGTGTGATTACTATGTTTATGCTGAATAACACATTTCTGAAAAGAATTCTAGCGATCTTTGAGTACGATTGCTTGATAGACTACTATGACTAATAGTAATAATAGACGAAGGATATCTCCACTACAACTACAACTATATTCGAAGTGCATAATAGAGTAATTTAACTGAAAGTATGTATGTATGTCTCTAGGCATATCCTTTTAATAGAATTATAGGGTAAGGCCTCTCAAATCAGAGTTTCAGTAGGAAATTTCGAGAAACCCTTTCATCTAATCTTGACTTGAGAAGAGATTTCATTTTCCATACAAATCTGTAGGGTTACTACAGATACAACTACTAAGATATCTTGAGGCGTAGGACAGCAAAAAGGAAACTAAATTTTTTTTCAGTTTCTAGTGCAATACAATAACTAACCATTACCATTCTATGGGGAAACTATCCGCTTGCACATCCAATTTGAGTTGAAAAATGAATAGAAATTTGTCCATTATTGCTTCAATATGATTTTGGTTGATATCAAAATCATTCATTATTCTTTTTAACTATCTGTATAATTATGTAGAATAAACAGTATGAATGATCATCATCTCTATTCTCATAATCTTGTTCATATCTACAGTTAATCATCAAGAGAGGCAGCATCAGAGAGAGCGAGTAATCTGAAAATTAGTGACTTTATTTTTCAATTAGACATGGGTTCAAATGTAAAGTTTAACTCTCATCAAGTGTTTTTATGCTACGATGGGTGCTATCAGATTGCCAAATAAAAAAATTTATATCTTCAGAGGTTGTAATTGTAATAAGAATTTTCGTTCTTCGCTTCACGAAAGTACCCTACAAACAATTAAAGTATATAAAATATAAACGGCACATTTTTTTTGTCACATTGACTTTTCAATATTTTTTAGCTATACTTGTATTAATAGTAGGGTACAAGTACAAGTTACTGTCTTTTGTGATCATAATTCTCTAATTTTGATGTAGTAAAATTTGTTTGAAATATATAGTATACGGAGTAGGCTAATATTTACTAGTTTTTGGAATAGAATTATTTAAAATCATTTAAGTCCAAATTTAAAGCTATCTAGACAAATTATACAGAATATACCTATAGGATTATAGGTAGAGTTTGAATTAGTATAGTTAAAATCGAGTACATGAGTCCGACAGATGAACAATAATAGTTGGCCGTTTATTTCGCTTTTTACAGAATTCGGCGAGCTAACATATCTAATCTAGTTGCTAATCTTAAGTAGAAATTAAGAGAAATATTTTGTGGTTTTTAGAAGAGAGAGTCAGCATTATACTACAGAGTAGTAATGCTTGAGCACTTTTTTATTCGACTAAAAGTAAAGTAAAGAGATATATAGATTAAATGATTAAATGATTAATAATAAATGGTGATTTTGTCATAATAGGTAAGTAGTAAGATAGTAGTATAATGAATGAATGAATAAATGATGAATATGAACAAGTAAGTAAGGTAATAATACAATTATTATTACAACTCATATAAATAGAGAATATAAGGGCGTAATTTCCCGTGAAAAATAAAATTATTGTTCTCGACCAAACCAAGGGAAAGACTTGCAAACTTGATACGCAAAGTTCTTTCACTACTTACTACATACTACTACTACTATACTTACTAATCAACGAACTATCGTTATAAGTATATTTTCCATATTTTGAGGCTTTGAGGTAACAAGGAAATAAGAATAATATATAGATAGAGATAAGCAAGAGTGTAAAAATATTCACCTCTGTTTAAATCTCTTAAATTTGATATAATAAGTAAGTACATACTACTATGTTACTTATATTACTTATCGAATGAATGACATCCTTTCCACGCTTTACCTAATCCCTTCCCATTGCAACTACCTACTAGTACTGATACTTTATAGTTTGTAGTTTGTAGTTTATAGTATAGGTACTACTTGTACTTATAATACTAGGTACTAGATTAAAGGTTTATTTTAAAATTTTTTTTTTTGAGAGGATTTGAATGAATGAATTCATTTTTGGGTGAAAATAATGGAAATCATATAAAAGCACTTTAGATCCCTGATTCAGGATATCAGACAGATTTTGGTTCTCATTCGAAATAGAACCAATACAGGAATTTGGAATTTGGAAATTTTTTGAAAAAATTTGAAAATTACTGAGGAGCTTCGAGTTCTAACAAAGCATTTTTTCAATCGTGTGTTCTTTTCGTAAAGGATTGTGTGTGGCAGTGTGACCGGGGCAAGATGCCCAGATTAAATAAAAATAGCCATTTATCCTTAGTTCTCTTGGGAACTACTACTATTTTAGCTTGCCTGTGCCTTACACCATTTGCAAATGCTCAGATTGATCCTTATTCGGACGGACCAAGTACAACCAGGTACAATGAGCAAGAAAATTTAGTCATTGCAGCAAGTCCAGGCACTGGTGAGAGAGATAGTTCAGAATATCATGATGACACGATTGGAACTACCACTTTAGAACCATCAAGCACATCTCATGATGGGAGCACAGAAGGTCCCGTTGCCTCATCCACTGAGTCAGATGGAGAACATCATGATGGAGATGGAGAATATGACGGTTAGTTGATTTTTGAAATATTTTAGAATTGCTCTCTTATATTTAGCTTAAGTTGGTTTGAATAAGAATTCTTTAAACGAAAATCTTTAAACGTAGGCATTTGAGAATACGAGTATTTTAAGAAAAAAATTTTGAAAAAATTTAGTTCAACCATATTTTATTACAACTACTATTCTATTAGTTTTATATATAGGTACTTACCTATTGTATTATATACAATACAACTAGTTTTAAATGCATATTTCAGCAAGTTTAAATATCGAAGCTTTGTTTTAAAAACATCCTCCAACTACAGAATAAAAAGTTATGCTTCCATTATACATATATTGGTCATTGAGAGAAAAGACCTGACTAGTTAGTCTGACCTAACAGTGGTTTTTAAATGTCACTAAGCAAAAAAGCGAATTACTTCCAAGAGACTTTCTCTCTACCCAGATAGATACTGATATTTACTTACATAATATGTGTTTACAACTCTAATAAAGTTGTAAACTTATAATTAAAGATGATTAAAGAAAAACTGAGATTTATGAAGCTTTCTTTTATGAAAAAATCTCATTTAAAACATCTTTTAGGAGAAAGTGATGACGATGATGAAGATCACGATGGGCATCATGGTGAATCTGAAGAAGATGATGGTGGTGACCACCATGAAGGGGATTCATATGACGAAGAATCCACAAATAGACCTCAATACTCTCTTTATAGATTGTTAAGTAACCAACAGGAGAATCAATTAAATAGCACAGGCGATGGAAGCCAAGGATCAAGTACAAGTGAATCGCAGATTGTGTACAAAACTGCAGTTGCTCCTTCAGCACTTGCTATCGCAAAAACAAAGGATTTGCAAACTGCTGAAACTGTCGATGATCTTGACACAGCCGCGACAGGATATGGCGGGTAAAAATATTTCCATTTATAGTAGTGCTTATGAATATTATTTAGTAATTACTTATTTGAACAATTGTATCTCATTTTCTCCTTCTTGTAAGGCATGGACACAGTAAGGGCGGCAAATACAAATCTGGGCATCATGGAAATGTAAGCACACTTAAGCTTTAAAAGTTTAAATTAACCTGGAAAGTATCTCGATTTAATTTTTTTCTTTATTTTAGCAAGGGCATAAAGGACAAAAAGGATATCATGGATATCATGGATACAAAAAAGGGTACTACATATCTACATTTACCTATTTACTTAAGCATTGTAAATATGATTATAATTTGGAAATATAATTTCAGACACAAAGGACATAGTAATCATGACCAACACAAATCAAACTATGGATCAAATGCAGGAGCTTCAAAAGGTTCTAAGGTGAAGAAAATACTGAACTATTTTTGCTTTCCTTGAACTTTAACTTTTACATTAAAATGATGATTGAGACTTGACTGGTATTTTGTATTTATTTCTTTTGAGTAGCAAGGTGGACAGCATTACGGAGGTAAACAGCACGGGTCTAAGGGTTCAAAACATGCCAAATACGGTAAGAAAGGAGGTCACAAAAAAGGTCATTCAACCAAAGGATTCCACAATACCTACCATAAGGTAAAATGCAATTTTTGCGTGAACAAATTATACACATTATTATGATTTATATCACTACTAGTTTAGTTATACAGTATATGAGTACAAAGTTTTTCATGCCCTTTAGCACCCTATTTATATTCGAACTGCACTTTTTTTCTCACCAAATTTGGACTACCTATTATGTTTAAAAAGTTTACATATTAAAACTGAACCTAACCCTAAATACTGATATCAATGATATTCTGATGACTTATACTTCTTATCATTATCTTAATATCACCCAAACCATACCCAAAAATTTTTTATGCAAAAATATCTACAACTACTCGTAGATCTTTAAATCTAAAATCATTTTTTTGTGATTTTTTGTGAAAACCTGGACTGAAATTTTTTATCTGAGCCAAAATTTTCAACAAATATGTATA
Organism: Nanhermannia cf. coronata Gr-Ori-00579; assembly: GCA_034699045.1. Taxonomy (NCBI): domain Eukaryota; kingdom Metazoa; phylum Arthropoda; class Arachnida; order Sarcoptiformes; family Nanhermanniidae; genus Nanhermannia; species Nanhermannia cf. coronata Gr-Ori-00579. The sequence continues at coordinate 91,321 of JAQIXA010000007.1, read as the reverse complement.
ATTTTCTACAGATACACAAATATAATCTATCAAGTTATCGTATATTGCTATTTACCTATCTTAATTCTTGCAATAGGTACAGAAATTGAAATAAAATATTATATTTCCAATTTTTCTAGGATGAATACAGTAAACAGAAGAAATTCTATGATGATTATCACTCAGGAGGACATCATGCTAAACATGGAAACTACGGATCTCATCACTCTGATCATGGTGGCAAGGTAGGCGCTATAAATAAGGATTCATAAAATAGATTTTTTTTAAATACCAGTAAATGTACAAATACACACAATCTACACTAGTATCTAAAATTAAGACATTTTGACTAAAATCATTTTGTATTTTGTACTCTTGTATTAACATACTTATTCTTAAAATCCACCAGAAATATCATGGAAAACATCATAACGGACACTGGAAAGAGAATCATCACGGTTTATTTTATTTTTATTTTATTTTCTTTAAGCATATTTTGATTTTTTGTTTAATTATTTCAGGAAAATACGGAAACCATAAGAAAGTGAGCAAAAATAAATTCCCTCCTTTATATGTATAGGTAGATCAAAAATTCTTAAATAATTGATATTTTAGGGATACTATGATGACAAACACGCCGGTCACAAAGGCCAACATGGCGAACAAGGTTTTTATTATTTAATTTTCATGTCAAAAGCTTATATCTTTTCCCCCCTTTATAAATGAATATAATTAATAACTGGATATTTATTATTTTCAGGACATCACGGATACAAGTAACATTCTAATACTAATCATATTTTTAACCATTTTTAATATTTCTATTGTTTCTAAATCTCATTTTTAGATCTCATCATGGACAAAAAGGTGCATAGTTATACACAAGTTACTACCAAGTAACGTTGATAATTTGCATAATTCAGCTAGACTGATGCTAAAATTGATTTTTTAAATATTAAATCCGATATCTAATTAGTTATAATTATACAATGGTCTTAATTGTCAACGTTTCTTGGTCTAGAACAAAACCTCCCATTAATTTAACCCTTTTTTAACAAATTATTTTATTAATTTATTTATTAGGAAACCATCACTATAAATCTCAGCACGGTGGGGGTGGTCATGGCGGTAAATATTAGCGACAAAAAAGCCATATTTATCGTCCTATTTTACACATATATATTTGAGACTTTGGAAATGGACCTATGACTTACAAACAAAACAAAATCGACGACTTCTCTTATTTAAATCTCTTTTTTAATTTGATGCTTTTACTTAACACTACAGTAAAATTAGCATAAATTGATTTTGGGAAAGGCCAGTTTAATGTTGTAGGTAGATTTACCTAATATCGTTTCTAGTATTAGTATTAGTAAATCTCTTAGAGAGACTCTTATATAAAGGTACAATATATTATGGTAAAAAGACTGACTAATGATCCAATCCTCGATTGTTTCTTTGACTTTTGTCAATTAGTTAATGTCTCTTTTTTGGAGACATCATCCTTGCCTGCCTATCTACCTACCTTCTGAAGAAGTTCCTAAGATTTAGAAAAAGTATTAAATTTTTTATTCAAGTAAAAAAATCACCCTTTAAAATCATTCAAGAGATAATTTTATTAAACGACTCCACCCTCCTTAAACTTAAACTCTAAATTTTTTTTCATAACATTTTCTTTAACATTAACCCCGTAAGCTGCTTACAGTTTTTTTGTAGTAGGTATTCAGCTCTTATGTGTGCATAAAACAATATACCCATTAAGCTAACCCTTTTTTAACCATTTATATTACTCATTTACCATATGTGTAAGAGAGTAAGGAAATTCTTTTTTGACTTTTGACAAGCCTCGAACCAAATCGACAGACAAAACAGAATCACAGCAGCAGCAGCAGTAAAAAAAAAAATAGTAGTAGTAATAGTGTTTAGGTTATATCAGTAGTAGTATAATTGCACTCATCTTTGGCCTTAAGTAATTTCAGTTTTTTTTTACACACTATCACCATATTCTATATACTAAACATACATATCTATCTGTAGATAATATGATAATTGTAATTGTAATATATATTTTATTTTATTTCAATTTCACTGCCATTATCATCATTTTTTTTCTCATTGTAATATTTATTCTATCAGGTTATGGGGGTTATGGGGGAGGTGGTTACAAAAAAGGTATCACATATTTTTCTAATATGTGATTGTCTTAAGAGAAAAATTATCAGAATGAGATTTATGATGAGAGCTTTAAAACTTTGCTAAAAGGGCAATATTCTAATTATTTCGGGATTTTAGCGAAAAAAAATTGACAACTCGTACCTACTATATCTGATACCTATAGTATACTATCAGTACATATGCACTGTGAATACTGATACTTGTAGAAAGAAAAAAATGTTTGGAGTCTTGAAAAATATTTGCGATACTTTTCAATGGATGGATGCAGATTGTACTTTTGTAATTGTAAAGTCATAGTCCATTGAAAAATCACAGTATATAGAATAGTTTATTTAATACATTTTCTTATTCCATTTTCTGATTCAGGTGGACATAAGAAAGGTTTGTCCAATACCAAAAAAAACCAATTTAATTTATTGCCATTATTATCTCTGCTTTTTAGCACTTTCCGCAACCAACCTCTCTATATAGTATTGTGGGGATACCCATTTTTGTACAGTGTAATAGCAGCACTAATGCTTATATAGCAAATACCTATGTAAAATGACGATGACGACTAGTACTTGAATTTAGAGACAAGTTTTGAACTTTTGAAGCTATTCTTGCTATTTAGACACTTGTTGCAAGTTTTCTTTAGGAAAACTAAAAACCACACATTTTGTACTATAAAACAATCATACATAAACAGACCTTAACTTAAGTATGTACCATATAACTATATATGTAGTAGTATCTGTATGTATATGCAAAAAAGTTAAGACCAAAACTAAAAGGGTGGAGGTCAAGATATCTATTTTATACAGAATCCTACCTTTAACTTGGACTTACTAACTTACAGTACCTGTACCTACCTACTGATATATGAATGATTTAAATTTAATTTGTAGAAACTCCTAGAAAGAGTTGATTATAGAGATATAACTCATCTCATTTTTACACTTGTACGATTGTAGTTCCGTATTATAATACATATATATATACTGTATACATATATTCTGTACTACACTACTGTTAGTATAATTGAATTGTTTCAACTCATTTCTGAGTTTGTTTTTTTGTTTTTGTTGTTGTAGGTACATATTATACATGTTGTTCTATTTCGAATTTTAAATTAAATATGGTGATGGTAGCAAGTAATATGGTGATGGCTTAGATAAATGATTTAAATAAACTATTCATGTTTGATTTGATTAAAAATTTTCAGGTTATGGAGGAGGAGGTGGCGGACATGGAGGGTAAAATTTTTACTGATTCAATTGATTCAATTGATTCAATTTTCAAAAAATCACAAAATTAAATTTTCTCCATTTAGATATGGATATGGTGGATAAATCAATCGCTCAAACTACTCACAACAATATACGGAAACCAAAAGAGAATTATCCAATTGCCAATTATAACAAAAGTCAATTAGTACTATTATTACATCAAATACAAAGAAAAAAATTAAAATTTAAGCCAAAAAAAGACACAAAACCAAAATCAATTAGAAATATCAAAAATTTGAGTAAATCTGAAGAAATTGGGTCGAACCACTGTGGAATCCAAATTAAGACTCAAAATTTTCTAAAAATTCAAAATTCTTATCAAGACAATGGCATAGGAGTAGGCATAGGGTTTTTCTCAGTCAAAAAATCGATATCAACCAGTCTAATCATCATTATTATTACCAATTATTTTTGTTACCTAGTCTCAAGTAATTGCCCTCTTAAGAGTAATTATATGGGAATGAGAGCAAATAGCCTTCATTAGATAAATATATATAAATGCAATGTATTAAAAAAATTCAAAAAAAAATTATTTAAGAGTAAAATTTTATATAAATATATATTTTATATACAGCAACATTATTAAATATTAATAAAAAGCAAAGTTTTAAATCATTAAACCTCTCCCCTTGTGGTTTTATATTGGGGTTCTTTTTATTTAAAATTAAAATTAAACGTAAGTTAAAGTATCGTATTTATTTATTATTATCTGTACTTTATTACTATTAGTTTACGTATACAGTATAAAATGATTCATCGTAATAATTCTGTGGTTAACTTTAAATCATTGAGAAAAAAGAGGCTGTACTGCTTCATAAATTTGTCTATTTTTGAGATTTTCGACACAAATCTAGGTAAGTACCTATTACAATGGTTTAAGTAAGTTTAAGCAAAATAGTCTAAATTCCTAAATTAGAAAGTAGAAAGTTTACATTCCAGTTCAAAATATTTCCAGAAAAAAACAATCCGATTGTTAAATAGTTTATAGTTATATTGAATTTAGACATTTTGATACTTAACTATTTATTATCTAAAATTATTAAGAAAATAAAATATCTTTTTATGACGATCTCAACTTTTTTATAAGTAGGTACAAAAAAAGTACAAAAATAAACATTATGACCAGCAGGTAAGTAGAGTTCTCGCCTAGAATTAAATAGATACCTCCTAGGTATATTAACTCTCCATCTCAAATCTAATAGGTGCTTTAGATTAAAGACAAGCAGGTTGAACTATAAAATAAACTCTAATAAATCATCAGGAATATGTTATTTGTATTTACTCATAACTTGTTCTTATTACGAATTATGAACTCTGCATATACAGATAATACATACTTACTATGTACTGTACTGTACTGTACTGTACTGCTATTTGTATATACTTATCTTTGGTTATTTAAATAAAATAATCAAGTGTCAAATGCATCATCACGGATTCACAAAGTCTGTAAGATCGTGTTCCCCCATAAGTATATAATGTAGAAATGTTTTATTAGAGAAATGAAAATGTCTTAAGAATTACCTTTTCATCCAACTACTTTACATACATACAGTACAGTATAGATACTTCGATTATTATTGAATTCAAGTAGTTCCTCAGAGTAAATAAATAGACACCGATCGATGATTCAAAACCCTCATCAGAGTTTCGATTCAAATCAAAATCAAAGTAGTATACTCGTACCGTACCTTATTATTATTATATGCACCTACTATGTACATAAATATAGATATAGGATTCATTCTTGAGAAATTTTAAGGATATAAATACTGTTTAAATAGAGTATGTACTAAAGTATCGGTAGAGTATGTAGTAGAGTACAAATATTAAATTATAGGTAATAGGTAGGTAGGTCGTCAGGGTTAAAAAGTAGAGGATTAGGAGGGTGTGGGGGACAGGCAAGTACTTCATATGCTTTTGTAGACAAAAAATTGGCTTATGCTATTATCCTACATGCATGTATTAGTTCATAGTAGTATATGTGTATGTATAGAAAATGATGATGATCTTATACTTATGATCTTCCCACTATTTTCTTACTTTAACTCAAGTCAATATGTATGTAAAATCCGTGTACAGAAACAGATAGACTTAGATACTTGGATACTTTTTACATATGAATCCCTTGACTTTATTTTGTTTTACTATCCCTTTCACTGGCTCAGATCTCCTGAAAATCCTCCACCACCACCACAAGTTACCTACACAAGAAGTACCAATAGTATACAGTGTGATTTTTTGAATCTAGAGTCAGTTGCCTATGTCCATGGACGACGACGTTCGTTCCTTTTTTTTCGTCTCTCTAAATTTAAATTTCTGTTCTGTAGAACCATGTGTTTCATTCATAAATATTTTACCCCTTTATACATTACCTAGATCAGCCCAGAGCTAAAAATACTTGAACACATATTACTTTTATCCTACCAATCTAAAGTATAGTTTAAATATTGCAAACCAGTGTAAACTGTAAATAACTAGGTATATAGATAATAGGGATGTAAAGAAATAAGTATTTCTTAATAAGTGTGAAAATTTTTTACAAATCATTGAGAAATCTAATAAAGTTTAGTTAAGGTTGTCTATTTGGATTTGGATTTGAGTGTTTGTGTAACTTGGTCGGTCAGTCAGTCAGTTAATAGTAAGTGCCTTTAATTATACATTTTTTTTTTTACTACAATACATAAAGTTTTGAGAAATTGATAAAATTTTCTGGTAAGGGATTGTAATTGTAAGAGAAAATAGCGATTAAATTTATGATTTATACCTTGTGTTATTATCTCAAGTGATCAAGACAAGCGGGGTAATGTAAAGTAAAGCAAAGTAAAAAAAGGTGAAGACAAAAGTGTTTGTGTTTTTATCACTCTGTTGTAAAAACTAGTAAATAAAATAATACATAATATTTCATTTCCTTTCATAAAAAAAATTAAGTGTAGTAGGTACATTACATTTCATTGTTGTGGTATTATACCTACCTACCCTGTCTAAATAGGTAGGTACATACTATTACTTATCTTATACTAGGTAGGGTACATTAGAATTAGAATTAGAAGTGAAATTTTGATTTACTTATTTGGGCTTTGGTGAAAAAGTTGGGTTAGGTTGTTGAAAACTTAAAATAAAGACAGAAAGAAGGTGGAAAATTACAGTGGACCAACCAGTCAGACCAATCATCATTGTATCTAATATTAAATACAGTATAAGAAATAAATATTGACTCAAAAAATAAAAAATTAATCAGAGTGAAGGAAGTTAACTCATGTAATTGAGCTTTTAATAGCCAAGAAGTAAACAAAAAGGTTAGTTTTAACATGAAATTATAAAATTCTCAAATATCCCCATCAAATATTCCTATTTATTTTAATGGTAAATATCACATCTTAATTTAAGAATAATCTTAATCAAGTTCAATATTTTGGCAAGACAAATCTTAAAAATGTGAAGAAAATACCTTAGGGTTGCCATTATTGGGGTTTATGAACTATCCAAAATTTACTTAAAATCATAATAAATATTTTGGTAAATTTTGGTAAATTTTCCGAAAAAATTATAATTTTTGAGAAATGTAAGATAAATGTTAAAAAAACTCAGTTCTTGAAAAATATACATACATTTGATGTGTCAAATATATCCATATATATCTACCTATCTAAATATACATTGTAATTATGTATAAAATCAAAGTTCAAAATAGATTTTTGTAAACAATTTTCTCCATTTTTATGTTTCGATTTTGCCCATAATTCTTTAACTTGTATTTGTTCGTAAATAAGATATGATCAGGATCAGATTAACCATTTCCAAATCAGAAAACAATGAATTGTTGAAGAGACTTAAATTAGAAAAAAAACAATAGTTCCTTAAATGTCACTCTTGCCTTTTAGAACTATTGTGAATTGTGATTGTTTATCCAGGATTTTGTCTGTATTTTTTCTGGAGAAATTAAACCATGCCTATTGTCCGGATACGTGATGATAGCCATGAGCCATGTGATACCTGAACTATTAATCAGTATTATGCAATATATGTAATTAGTAAAGAAGAATCAGTCACTGAATAATTTGGAGAAAAATAAAAGTTTATGAAAAAAAGTAGAGGGTGGTGGATTAAGATAAACATTGAGCATACATACTAATATTCAAATGTAATGTAGGGGTTAAGGATGCGAAGGTTGTTTAAGACTCGAGTACAGATAAAGTTAAGGTTTCTTATATACTATATACCTACATGAGTTCCTCGTATGTACATTGTACATGTACATACGAGTAAGTATAAGTATGCACTAGTAATACATAGGTAAGGTATATTAGTAATATTCTGTGCAAGTATTGTATAATAAGTAATAAGGGTGTGATAAGATTTTGTATTCGTACAACAGGTTTTTTCCTTCTGGTCAAGGGAATTCAAATTCAACTCATACTCTTAATACTAAATATATTTTTATTTTACACCAAAAAATCCAGAGTGAACACATCTGCGGCTATTTTTGACATTTTTACCTAAATAATCTGGACATTTCAGGCCAAATAAGGGTCTGTATGAAATTGGCGAGTGCGAAATTATACATAGGTCGGATTTTAAAGGGCTCCAACTAAGGTAGTGTAACCCTTGAGGCTTATATTCAAAACTGGAAATGTCATACTTCATTCTTGTATACTATATATAGTATCTTACCTACTGGTATACTTGTAAGTAAGTATAAGTAGTATAATACCTGGTTATATCTATTATAGGTAATTGGATATAGCTATCTAAGGGTAGTAAAAGTGTCTTTCCACAAAAGAGTGACATTATTCAAAAATATGTATACTTACCAGTACAAATATGCAAAAGGATAAATATAGTTAGGATTGTGTAACAGAAAAATCAAGGGTCTTTTGCACATACCTACACCTACCTTATACTTATTTAATACTTATACTTGTAGGAAAAGAATTGGTGCCTCATAATTCATGTTTTTTCTTCCATTATATTATCTTAACTTATTATTAAAAGGATATTATCGCTACTAATTACAAAAGGGACTTTTCCCTTGTCCTTCCGTATACAGATCTATAAGCCGGCTCATATGCATAAAATACTTATTATAATGTATGTACTTAGTTGCCTAGTTAAATACCTCGTATGTAAACTGTAAAGCTAAATATATATATACCAAAGGTGGAAATACCCTCAGCATCAATTTAATTCAATAATTCAGTCAGGCGTTCGAGGTCAAGAGTATCTTTTATCTTTGCATGAAGTGTCTATATCATACTATTGTATTGTATGTAATAGTAAGCATAATAAGTAAGTAGAGGTAGAGGTAGATATTTTTGTGAGATCTTTTGCAATGAACACTGCATATAGGGCTTGGATCTCGGGTAGATGGATTTCCATTTTGTCAGTTCTCGAAATCGAAATAAAAAAATTGATATCTTACTTACAGTAAGATATCTACCTACTAATAAGAGTAGATTCCTACTCTGTTATTATTACTAATATCAAGTACAATAAACAGAGTAAATACATGAGGCTCATTTCTGCCTGCACAAAGTGGAAAATAAAATAAAATCGCAGACCTTCACCCTATTCGCCTTTTTTGGAGTTGACAATGCCGTGGTACGTGTGTTATTCGTATGAACGGTCCTCTTATGAGAAATCTTATTAACAGATCTTTCAATGCAAGATCATACATATTTTTATCATAATATACCCTACACACATACCAGTGTGTAGGAATAGGTTTTGATTCAATATGATATTACGTAATCAATATCCCAAAACTAACTTTATGCTGCTCATACAGCATTCAGCTGAAGGTACCTACCTAATGATTTTTGCAATTTTTTATAATTTTTTTATTTTTATTTACTAGAAGATGGTGGTCGCACCGAATACAGGGAATGGCAGCAATGCCAATAATAGTGCTGCCAACAATGCTGCCATGTTCGCAATGATGGACTCGGACCGAGTTGGACTCGATTACATTGTTGAAAATGCGGACTATGTCCAGAAACTAGCTTCAGGTATGTTTGTCTAAAAATCAGTCCTTTAAGTTTAACTATGAAATCATCAAGTAAGTAGCTAGAACTAGCTATTGAGTATAGTTAGTGACTTTTCGAATAAAAATTTGAATTTTTTCAAATTGTTGATAAAAGCACTCCTAGAGAATACTTTTAGCAGTTAGGGTACTCATATATCTCCTACAAATAACGATATGCTACAGTATAGTTAGAGTATGAATTCGATCAAAATCATATGTGTACCTACTAGGTACTAGGTAACATACCTAATACCTTTTATACGGATAAAAGGTATTAGGTATGTTATGTGAAACAAAAACTTTTCAATCAGCTTTCAAAAAACTTCCAAGAATGGCTATCTGAGTAATATGAGTTTTGATTTGAGAGTAAAGCATTAGCATGAGGATATTAGAAGTAAATCATATTTTGTTCAAATTGTCAAGTTATTTTGCAGAATTTTGCAGATTTTACGTCTCATTAAGTCAGCAAGTTAGAGCTAGAAATGTTAGAGAAAAATGAAAAGTCATAATTTATCCCAAATTTAAATTTTGTTGATAGCTAACAGGTAAAGTACAGGAAGATGAGGGTGGATTTAATATTTTAAATCTTTATGATACACCTTATTTTTTTTTTTACTATACTGATACTTATGTACGAGTAGTACATTAGCCATATGATCAATTAATGAAATCGAGTTATATCTTTTAGGCAGGCAGTGGGACTGTGTGAGTATTTACGAGTATTTGCAACTTTCTATAATCAATCATATTTTAATTCCTTCACTTGGGCCAGCTGCTAATGACATTAATAAGAGAATAGCAATTCATTAAAACAAATCATACTTTACTAATACGGTAATGGCATGAACTGCTCGTTAGCAAAATGCTGAAGCTTCCGATTCAATTTCTCAAAATCAAAAAGGAAAGCAATGTCATGATCATAAGTAAATAAATTACCTGTAACTTGTACTGATTTTTTTCTCCTACGAGTAGCTGTGTGTAAATGTTTTTTTAAATAGATACACTTATAATTATATGCTTGTATGTACAGTATAATAAGTAGGTACTACTGTTGTATAATACGGATATATAGGTTCTATAAAGGTATCCCTCATATTCAAAATACATAATAATAATTATTAATCTGGTAAGTACGTAGAAGAACCTTCAATATTTAGATTTATGAGAGACATATTTCGTTTTGGTCCTCAATGGTCAAATGACATTCGCCACGATGCGTCTATATTTGGTGTGCAGGAAGGACATGGGAATTTATTTCATAAAACTTTGCACACTTGCCATAAAATCTTATTTATGGGATCCTATCATTTCGTCAAATGCACAAATGTTGCACAATCAAGTGTCAAATTATGTCAAATTTTGCAAAAATTTGTTTTCTCTTGTGTACCTTTAATATATAAGCATAAGTCCTTTGAAAAAATTTAATTTTACACATAAAGTACAAGCTATATTATAGCACAAATTCAGCAGAAAATTGTGTATTTAACCCAAAGCTAGCTATGAGAGTGAGAGTAATTTTAGTAGGTAATTATTAAATATTAGATAACCTTTCCATCTATATTAGGACATGATATCAAAAATTTTGAAAAATAATTAAAATTTTATTATTACTAAAATTATACAACGATTGCAAAGGTGTAAAATTTTACTTTCAATTTAATTATTAACTAATTTTAAATACTACCTACATATATATTTTACTCTTTGTGAGATTTACCTATATAATTATGTTGAGCATTTTGACATACTAGTATTGAATAGGTGGTCCTAACACTAATGTATAAAAACTGATCAAAGCTTATTCCATAGTTAAAGATCAAAAAGTTGACAAAAAAATCCATGTGGCAAATTTCATGCCTTTTGAATTTGAATTCTAATGGGCAATTTGCTTACCCATTAAAAAATTTTGTAATTATACTTTGCTAATTCAAAATTCGATTCAAATAATGGCTATAAAAAAAGTAATCCTCAATTTTCATCAAATATGGATATTTAAGGATAGACCTTTTTACCTTCTAAAAATAAATTAAATCACAGCCAATTGTTGTCTTATGTTTTGCGTAAATTCTCACATATTTCTAATTTCTAATATCTTTATTACACGTTCAGAATTCTTGAGTAATATTTAATGTCCATTATGAGTATGAGAAAAGGAGGTTTATTATGACTATGACTGACCGGCCCTTTCCTTGTGATTCTCTGTGATGTTTATTATTATTGCATTTTGCACTGCAATATTAGAATTTATTAGTAATTATTTTTTACTTATAGAATAGATAAGTTATTGACACTATTCAAAATTCAAATGTACTTGTACTCAAATTTCAAATGAGAAAAAAATGGCTTGTTTTTCTTCTACTGATACTTGTACTTATATGTATATTACTAGAGGTAATAGAAGTTATGTGGGAACGCATGTATGATCTAATGGGAATTTCACGAATAGTCTTAAAATGGATTTTAGATTTTAAGTTTTTTGTAGCTCATCAATTCACATGTGTAAATTATCCTTTAAAAAATTTATTTTAAGCTTTAGAACGCCTTAAAGAAATGTCGATTGTGTAAATGAGTTCTGGCCATATATTCTATATTTATATTACAGAATGTTAGTATGTACTATTAAATAAATGAAGATAGTTTATGAATATTGTGTCATTAATAAAGCACTTGCTAATTACAAATAGCTGAGAGGCTTTCCCTTTTTTATTTTTATTTTTATTTTTTATTACCTAAGCTTACCATCAACAAAAATGGATTATTGTTAAATTAATATCTTTCTTAAAGACGATCAATTTTTTTATTACTTTAACTATATCAGTACTCATGCCTTTTTTTTCATTTAATATAGCATTGGAATCGAAGAATTTCGTCGTCAAAAAACAAGTTTTTGAATTATTATCAGCCCTTTGTGTATACAGTGGCGACGGTTACTCGAGGACCCTTCAAGCTCTTGAATACTTTAAGGTGAGCCAATTAATTTTTTTTTTCTTTTGAGGAATTTAAGGCGGAGTTGACATTTTTGATATCAAACTAATATTTTTTGATACATTTTTCAGAGTCACACAAATCAAAGATATCGGTTCAAGTTCATCGTGTCAGAGCTGAGAGATGGGCCCTCGGTTGACTATAAAACGTCAGTCCTTGCATTCATCAATTGCCTCATTTTATCAACTCCAGATCTTCGAGAAAGAATTCGAGTCAGGTCTGAATTCATTGGGATGAAATTACTTCAAGTCTTATCAGATCTAAGGTTAGTCTAAAAACTAAAATATCTACAAATATCTATCAAAACTAAGCTAAAAAATTTAAGATATTTTTTTAAAATGTCGATATCTCTAAACTAAATGCTCAGATTGTAGAGTACCCTACTTACTTTTTAAAATGATCCATCCCCTATTATGCAAAAGGTTAAAATACTTTCAAATACAATTATTTAATTCTTTTGAAAGCAAAAACTAAATAAAGTCCTGAAATATTCAAATAAGCGAGAAATGTTTTTCATCTAAAAATAACATATAGTTAGGTACTAATATACTAATACTAATAGCCAATTGAAAAATATTGAAGTTTTCTAATTAAATGTTACTTGAAAGGATAAAGCATTTATGAATTATGAAATATATTCTATTTAGACAGAATTATGTAGACTAAATAGCAAGTAAGGTACGAGTATTTATAAAGAATTGAAATTCTCTTGTCACAATGCAAGCGGTTTGGTTAAAATATTCAAAAAACTTGCTAAATATAGCTTGAAATGTTTTCTTTCTCTTTGAGTCTTGTATCTTGGTACAAGATGTATGAAATAAATGTACTAGTTGATATTTTTCTTGTCTAATATAGTAATAATGTGTGAACTAATGTTCATAATAAACTACATATGGTTCGTTTTAATTTACACGATCTTACAAATAATATAATGTTATTCAAATGTTTTTATAGGCACCGGAATCGAGAGTACACGGATTTATTTGTTCAAATCGACGTTTTCGACGAGCAAAAGGAGAGTGATGAGGCTCAGGTCTCTCCCAATTTCAACTCAATTGACCTCTCAAATCCCCTCGAAGTTTTCGACGCAATCCTTAAACAGATCTCGGATAGTCCTCAGGAAGTACCATTTCTCTCCATCCTTCAACATTTTCTTCGAATTGACCCGAAAGAACCGATTTCAGACCTCATATGGGACTCGGCCGAGAGGCTGGTCCACAGGGCTGTACTTTTAGAGTCACCTGAAGATGCACAGAGACTTCTAAAAACACCAAGTCATGCTAAATCACTTCATAAACTCAAAGGTAAGCTACCACAAACATAAATATAAATATCACAGTTTTATAGCAATTTGGCAAAAACTCAAATTTTAGAATTTCTTGAAAATTTTGATTAAAAATTAGAATAATATGATATGATAATGTTATTTTAATCTATTGAAGTTAGAATATTACTTACGTAAGTATAAGGTATAGGTACTTTGATATTTTGACCATTTTAAAAGTTACCAAAATCATATTGTCCATATCCCTTGAGGTTTTTCTGAGAAATTTTAATCCAAGATTTGAATAATAAATCCACTCCCTCGATCCGATCATCATTCTCACCAAAAGTCCCAACTTGCATTTCTTCAGGGTCATAAATTTCACTGTCATATTTTTCCTAGTCAGATCTTCTATCATCCTTCACCTTCCAAATTTGCTTTTTTGAAAACCCCCTCAGACCTTAAGACAACCATCGCTTACCATCTCTTTGGGCCTATTGTCATGTCATATCTTACATACAAATCTATCTCTTTATTTTATCCCATAGCTGTTCATTCTCCTAACAATATACACAAGTACAAACAAGAAAGATCTATTTAATAAGTACTTTATTTAAGTGTACTTAAGTATTTATACTCGTACTGTATTTATGATATATTTATTATTCAAAAGAACATAACATAATCATCGAGGTCATTCTCTTTCTTGATACAAAACACAATTACATCAGAAGGAATCAGCAGAATCAGGATATGCAAATAAAAGTAATCTTATGTCCACCTTGTACATAGTAAATAATAATAATAATGTTCGCTTATCGTTACATTATGTTATAGAGTTTAAAATTTGAGAGCACAATGAGAAACCAACCAACAACGAGCCAAAAAAAGCTCTGCATAAAATAAACAAACTATTATTCTCGAAACTCTATAAATACCTACATTGACAATATATGCCCATATTTGAGGGGAGATTTTCTTTTTCCTATGTCAAGTCAAATCAATATCAATATCTCAATGACACAGTGAATGAATTGAGTTGTTCTTCATATACTCCAATAATGGAGTTATTATTATTCTGCCTTAACCTTAACTTCCGATTTTGACTTTGAAATTCACAAAATGTAGAGAAAAAATATTAGGAAATAACTTCCGGACCACACATACCTATCATGTAAAATAAAATGTAAAATGATGGGGACACGTGTCAACTCAAGTATAAATGAACTCGTGAATCTTTTAAATAGATTCTTAATAATATGATTATCGATAGGTATACTTACGTAATATCATTTAAAAGATAATATTGGCTATGCAGATTACTCAAATTATCAAAATATTTTGGGATGCTTGTTGACTCTGCCAAAATTTGAATACCCTAAAGAGTCATTTCAGTTTCATTTATATGCAAAATATACTTATATGTATGTATGCGTATTTAGACATTTAAATCTCATTTATTGATAATCAAATTTATGATATTGATAAGATTTTGACAAGAAAAATGCATTCGAGAAAGTATTAAAAATCATCTTACACTTGCCCCCAAGAATAACACGTTCCATTCCACGCTCTTTCCTATTTTACTGCATTTTTAAGTTGGAGTAAAAAATATTTTATAGCTTTCGAGTTACCCATAACTTTTCCCATAACAAGTTAGGTGCGAGTACGAGTACTTACCTTACGACTTACATATTTACACTTACACTACTTTTACGAAAATATTTTAACAAAATCCTAAAAGGAGAATAATTTGAAACAAATTTTTCAGGTTCACTTCTAGTCAGATTAAAAGTCCATTAAAAATTTGTATTCTTTTATAAAAAAGCAAAAAAATTGAAATTAAGCATATTATTGCAATAGGTAAGTACCGTACCAATTGCAACTACTTATATACCTTTGAGTTA
Organism: Nanhermannia cf. coronata Gr-Ori-00579; assembly: GCA_034699045.1. Taxonomy (NCBI): domain Eukaryota; kingdom Metazoa; phylum Arthropoda; class Arachnida; order Sarcoptiformes; family Nanhermanniidae; genus Nanhermannia; species Nanhermannia cf. coronata Gr-Ori-00579. The sequence goes on along the minus strand of JAQIXA010000007.1, from coordinate 75,718 downwards.
CTCAATAAGTTTCCTATTTTAAACATTATTTCAAAAAATTCATGTGACATTTTTCAGGCTCAGCAGGAGGAGATCGATGTACCTGCATTTGCCACAAAGATCGAAAAGGCTCTCTAGCACTGAACACTATAGTTGACATTGAGGCTGAGAATAATACTTCGATCCCAGCACCACCAGCTCCACCTCCGCCACCTGGACCACCACCACCACCTGGAATGCCTGGGATGCCTCCACCGCCGCCACCAGCTCCAGGCTCTATCGGTGATCCAAATAGTTTATTGAATAAATCCTCCAAAAAGCTGGATAAAGATTTACCCAAACTTCCACAACAAAGCATTCCAATGCCCAAGGCCAAAATGCGAACAATCAACTGGAACAAAATCCCATCTGGAGATATCCTTTGTGGTGACAATAAGAATAATTTATGGGCCACATTTGCCAAAAGCCAGACTTCTCAGAAAGTAAAAATTGATTGGGCCGCACTTGAAGGTCTGTTTTGCCTTCAACCTGAAAAAAATCCATTCCAAAATAATTCCAACGCATCATCAAATTCACTCCATCCCCCAAAAAATGGGGAACATCAAGAACGACGGAATTCAAAGAAGGAGAGCAATGAGGTATGACAAAATTTTAATTGAGTTTTTTTTATTATAATAAAAATACTAGTACCTATGTAATGATAATAAAAATAATACATACATACTGGTAAGTATGTAGTACTTACTTATTGTGCGAGTCATCAAATTACTGATACAATAATAAGAGCATAAATCAAGCATTCATTTGTTCTGGTCATGAATCAATTTTTTTTTATCCACTTTAGGTGACACTTCTTGACGCTAAGCGAAGTTTAAATATCAATATTTTCCTCAAACAATTTCGAAGGTTAGATTATTTTTCATTTGTTTGTAGGAGTGTTCCTAAAACTCTGTTTTTTCCGCAGCTCGAATGAAGAAATGATTCAACTGATTATGGAGGGTTGTTCCGAAGATTTTGGTGCTGAAAGACTTCGTGGACTGTTGAAGATTTTGCCCTCAAAAGACGAGGTTGAGATGCTCAATTCAGTTCAAAAATCGGACATTCCGAGGCTCGGAAATGCTGAAAGTTTCCTTCTGCAGCTGATCCAAGTCAACGGTTTCAGGCTTAGGATTGAGGCAATGCTGCTAAAGGAGGAACTCGAAACATGTGTCAATAATCTCGAGTCCTCCATCAATGCCATTTTACAAGCATCTCAAGGTTCGAATTATTTTTATCATTTCATACAACTTATATAACTATCTACATAAAAGTATTTACTCACTATCAATAATATCTTTGGCAAGTAAGGATTCAAACATGTGAAAAAAAATATTTTCAATCAATTATCCATATCTTGATTATCATGTTACTCATTCTCAGTATTGTAGAAGAAATTATTCATTTCATCAGATTGCATTACATAATAGTAATATGTATAGGTATAGCATAGCATAGCATAGATAGCACAATTTTTTTTATTGAATATGAAATTATGAAAATTATATTTGTTGTACTTAATAAGTTTGTGAAAGTTTGCTTGTATTTCTGAGCTAACCAAAACTATAAATTCATGCCTAAGTACTCGAAAAGTTCTTTCAGTTCTTTCACTTAAGATGAGATATTTTTATAAATCCGAGTAATAAAGGCACTTATGAGCATTAATAAATACTCAATTTTTTTCTAACCCAAATATCTTCAAAATCAAAAACCATAATATACACTTTAGCTTTAGTTAGTAGTATAATATAAGTTATATGTACTCTATTTAATACAGAATAATCTGTACTATGTAGGGGACTAATATAAGTAAAAGCATACAGTATGTAATAACACTAGGCCTGTATCTAAACCAATCAGTAAAAATTTACTGCCTCTACATTTATGTTATTTCTTTACAGATGTCAAATATTCAGAAGAATTTCAAGAAGTGATTTTCATGATCTTGGTAGCTGGAAACTTTTTAAACTCGGTAAGTACTTATCCAAATCTACCCAAATTTCTCCAAAGAATTTAAATCACCCCTAGCTAAATACCTAATAGATTTACAATTTTTTACAAGCAGTATTTCAGTAGTCTGAAACAATTAGAGAACATGAACATACAAATATATGGTATTTAGGTAGTGTATCTCAATGTATGTCAGTTATTGAGCTCAAAAATATTTGATCATTCATTCAAGAGCTTACGCATTTTTTATCAGAGATTTAGAAAAGGGTTTTGAGCATCAGACAGACAGGTACTCAATAATATCTTGAAGAATCTCAAAAGTCGAATTCAAATTCAAAAAAGGGAACTTGAATTTGAATAATTCAATACACACATCATGGATAAGTGGCTAACACAAACACTTTTAAACTTTTACTCACTTTAGGCCTAGAAAAATACCTATATTGGGTTATAGTGAAACTTGAGCACTTTTATGCAATCACACTACTCTTTTCAATTGAAAAACACAGTCGAATTTCTATACAAAGTACCCAATATATACTCGAAATGTTATATACAAAAACCTAATACAATTTATTAGACTTTTATCTTTTAGCGATTAGCAATCTTTAGGGATAAAACTATTAACAAAAAGATATAGATTTAACTGTTTAAGATTAAACATGTATTTTTCCTAAAAATGCATTTGAATTGTCTTTAATGAACTTTGAATATTGGAAAAATTCTAATCTATGGTATGTATAGTTTAGAAATCTTATGAATAAATAGCACTGTACATAGATACTTGAAATATTCTCAAGTATACCTACTAATAATATAACTTTCAATTTGTAAAAAAAGGGTGGATATGCCGGAGATGCTGCTGGAGTAAAATTATCATCACTGCAAAAAATCGCAGACATTCGAGGAAACAAACCTGGCATAAGTCTACTACATTTTATTGCGATGGTATGTCAAGTAAATTATTATACTCTAAAAGTACCCAACTAAATAAACTTGTACAAAACATTTTATAAACCATGTAATACAGATAATCTTGAACTTTATCTACATACTTACTACATATATCTGTATACCTAGCACTTGGATATGAGGTTTGAGTGCTCAAAAAAATATGGAAATTTCTCAGAGCTTTATCATTCCCAAGTCCTCCCCTTTACTTAATTTTTTTTCTACCTCCAAAACCAAAAAGAAAATGAAGAGTAATTATAATTTAACTTATGTTTCTTGTCTCAAAAATTGCCAAGTCTCGAGCCCCTATTATACATTTCAAAGAATAATGATAATGATTTGCCGACTTTGTTGATGTTTTTTCATTCCCATCTTTTCAACAAGATTTTTACTAGTCTATTCTATTTAATATAATGTATCTACTACAACTACTATGTTTAATGTGTAGGAGTTAAGTGTACTATTTAGATTCATAATAATAACTTAAAACTTAAGACTCAAGCCTAGCCTTGAATTTGATTTACCTAAATTATTTTTTTAAATGTTTTTTTATACAGCAAGCGGAAGAAAGAAATCCCAAACTTATTTCTTTTGTCAATGAAATGGTAGCTTTGGAAGAAGCCAGCAAGTAAGTACATTTATACAGGGTACTATGTAATATGTAGTACTACTTCAAGATAGAGATATTTTTTAGATAAAATAAAATCTCTCGTAAAACATCTCAACACTTGTGATTGAGGCTAATTAATGACAGATAATTAATTTTTTATGAACAGAAAATGTGTTTGACAAGTATTTACTGAGCTTTGAGCTTAGCAAATATCAAAGCATAACTATAAACAAATATATACTAAAGACTAAATACTACTTCATTATAATTGCTCTTAATTGGCCAAATTATGTACAAAATTGCAATTTGCACACAATTATAAATTATGCTGCCACTATTACATTTACTCGCTAATAGTAACTCAAGTTTGCTCATTTTTTCCCAAGTGAGAAATTCTATTCCACGTGCACCCTTATTAAAGTTGAAATTAAATTTAAAAATTTTTTAGCAAATGTGCAATAAATGGGTATGCAAAAAGTATTTATTTCAGAGTTTGTGAAAGGGTTATGTTGTTGTAGGTATCTACTACTACTATCCGTATTACTACGGATAGAAAATGCAATAAATAATAACTGTCTTACTCACTGTCTTTACTAACTATTGTTGTACTACCTAGGCACTACAACAATATAATGTAGACTATATTACGATACGACTTTTGTGATTATGATATGTTGGACTTTTTATTTTTTTTTTCTCATTTTTTTTCCTAAATAGGACAAGCATCGAGCAATTGAAAAGTGATATTCTGTCGCTAAAATCAAAAGTGTCAAATATTCGCCAACAAATGGAGAATCCTGCTGCGCCCAAAGAAATCATATCACAGTTTGGACAATTTTATCGGGTGAGTCCATTTTAAATATGTATTTATGAGAAATTTTTTTATTTTATTAAATTACTACCTCCTACCAAATATGATAATACTATACTGAAGCTTTCTAACAAAAATTTTGTTCATTTTATAACAAAAAATTTTTAAATTTTAAATTTTCAAAATTTTTCATAAAATTTGTTGAAAATGTATACTGATGTAGGCTTATAAGTCCATATTTTTATTTAAATGTAACTATGTATCTACTTCATTACTACTTTATGTTAGTTCTTACGATTTGTAGTTTGAATACTTTTACAATTTAAATTTTAAACTCATTTTTAGTAGGTATATTATACTCGTACTATACTGTACTTGCTTGTTATTATGTGTTTGAATTTGAATATTTGTCTCGCCAGCATATTTAACTTACATTGCAGGGGCTCTTGAAAATTCAAATCTAAATCTCCCATAGACATTATGATGATGATGACTATTAATATTCTAAATACCATAAAGTGTATAAATAAATGTTCCATATCAGTACTTTTTCGGGTACTCGCCCTTAAATACTTTTAATTTTTATTACCCTCCTTCTGACATTTCATCCTCGTTTCCTCAACTCAAGAGCGTGTAATAAAAAGTAGACAATTCTCAAAATGCAAATCAGGCAAAAAATCTCATTTGGATTTTTTGACCCGAACTCCTCCTAAATAACCTATTAAAAATGCGAGTATGTATGAATACTACATCCCCACCACGCGTATTAATATCTCTGACCAAATAAAGGCCTTTAAAATGGTGAGATTCTCCAGGTAGATGTAATTAAATCTTAATTTGAGTTTCAGCTATGCTTCAAAAAATTCTCTACAGCACATTGATCAAAATAATTGAAAATTCAAAATAATCCCTTTGAGAATTTTCAACGGCTTGAAAATTTTTTAGTCTTCAAATACTTATTTATAAGTATTTGGAGGCTTTTTGTAGTATACTTAACTTGCATACATCTACTGTTATAATCTAACTCCATTGCATTCGATCAATTTAGCCTTGAAAAACTTAATTTTGATCTTAATTTTGCAATATAATAAAGTTAAATAAGATTTTCTCAAAAGTTATTTAACTAGACTAACTAAACTGTAGACTGTAGGCGTACAATAGGTAATTTTTGTTAGTTTTCTATTTTCTTACAAAAATTGACAAATTCTCGGAATTCATTTTCTACAAATATTTATATTATTTTATTATTTACAAAACCTACTTACTAATACAGTCAAAATTTTCTTAATATCAGTAAATACTCAAAAGATTATGTGTAAAAAGTAACCTTTTATCATTTTTCCAGAACGCAAGCCTTCAGATCAGTGAGTTGGACAGCTATTTAGAGAAGACAGACGATGTTCGTCAGGAGATGGCGAGTTTTTTCTGCGAAGAAGTCTCATCGTTCAAGATCGAAGAATGCTTCAAGATCCTCTTCTCCTTTACTACCAAGTGGCGGTCGGCTTCAGTGGACAATGCCCGCCGGAAGAAGTTGGAGGAGGAGGCTGAGGCTCGAAGGAGAATTCGTGAGGACCAAAGCAAAAAACGAGCTCAGCTCGGCTGGCCTCACTCGCCCCCAGAGGATCCCTTCTCATCAGATCGGGTAAGCCAGTTTGTCCAGTCTATAGAATACAGTCGACCAGGAAATGACGATTTTATCTCCTAAATGAACTTATTTCCTTATTTGTGTAAACTATGCAAAATTCAATTTAATTCATAAAACCTTTTCAAGCCTTGTTCATTTCATTTCATTCTGAACCTGAACTCACTCACTGCATGCATTGCACTTTCAGATGAATGTTTAAGGGAGTAAATTGGAAATTGAAATTGGTTGATTGAAAAGTGAGATAATGTAAATCATTTATACTACTACAATATTTCATATAGGTAAATAATATCATTTTCATTTCATGATGATTGTTATGAAAAATATGCATTTATGCTAATAAGCTGAAGAAATGCAAGCCTGCAACTCGAGATCAAATTTCTTTATAATGTACCTGCCTTTATATAGATAATGAACTTAGTTATTTTATTTATCCGGTTTTAAAACCAGATTTAGATCTCACTTTTACATAAATTCTCATTTAAAATTGAATTTTTCAGAGTTGAATGTTATAAATAAATTAGGTTAATTTTGTAAAATATTTTAAGATATTGAAAAGCTACCCTGAAAATATTTTAGCAATTTTGATAATTTATCGCAATAAAATGAATTTTTGCAAAATCCAATTTTTGCAGATATCGATACCTACATATGTATTATGTAATTGTAATACATATCAGTATTATGATTACAGTAAAAAGTTTATTCTCTAGTATTAAAGGGGTTTTTGAGTAAAAGGTAATTTTATAAAGCCTTATATAGAAGTTATACTGTATCTTTAATCTTTAGTGTGGAGGTGTTTTTAAATTTAATTTATCAGCTAGCAAATATGATGATTTTTTTTTCATTTCCCTACTCTTTCTCAGGGCAAATCGATGACTCTGAATCCAGAAGATGAAATATTCATCGCTTGCTCTCCAAGGATCGTGCGACGAAGACTCGGATCTTTCTCAGATAATAATCCTAATGGCCAAAACATCACTGACCAATTAACTCTCCCTTCGCCAGGTTAATTTATTTTAAATTTTAACACTTTATACATACCTATAGTTCCCTCTAATCATTCTGAAACTAAAAAGACTCAAAAGAGCAAAAAAAGAGTAACACTTTTCAATGGCAATATATTTAATTGTGCAACAAACCTTGAAAGTAGAAAAGATTTAAAAGTCTAAATGCAATTGTCTTTATGGTTCGAAATAAAACTCGATTCATAAATCTTCACCCTTTTTTTCCTATACCTACCTACTTAACTTAAGTAGACATTGTAGTTTATTGGAGTTTACCTTTTATAATTTTCTAAAGTATCTTATTTCATTTTTTCTTTGAATTTCCATTTAATCATTTATTTTTATTCTTTTAGATACTACGCCCAATGGGTCTCTTAGAAGAAGGAGAAGTCGAGTCCCTTCTGATGGTAAGTAGATACCAATTATGTAGTCAATTTTTAAATCATATTTTTTAGTAAAATTCAAAACATAAATACCTAATACCATCCGTAATTCGTACTACGAATATGGGGTCCGGGTTATATTTATTCAATCAAGTTCTGTGAAACTAGAAGGATTCTAAAATTTATTTTAACTGAGTAGATATACCTATTCGTATTCGTATATGTATTAATATGAAATATTTGAACATTTTTAATAATAAAAATTTCTAGATTCCGATGAATCAGGACTAATCGAATTTCTGAGAGCATCTGGAAATGATGGATCGATCAGAGAACGTGGGCTAAGGCAACCTGTGGATCAATATGGCTCACTCGATCGATCCTGGTCAAGAAAAACAAGGAGAAGACCCAACCTGATGGACTTTGTTAATGATGAACGAGAAAGACCTGTGTCACCAGGACCTGGGAATGGGAACCCAATTGTACAAATTGATAGCTCAAATGTGACCGACTCGAAACATGAAAGTCCGGCAAGGTGAGATTTTTTGAAATGTTTTGATGATTTTGATGATACATCTGAGTTTTGTAATTTATGCCTCAATGATAAAAAAGTTAAAAAGTGGCTTCTTAATTAGTTCAAGACGCCATAAAGTAGGTGAGATAGTCAGTCAGTCGCGCAATAACTTTAAGATATTTTGGCAATTTTAGACCCATAAGAAAAATAGAAATAAGATTACATATCAAATAAGCATTTAAATTAAATATTATGACCATTTTAGAACTTAATTAAAAATTACTACCTAAATTTAAAAATTTAAACTCAAATAAATAAGCAAACCCAAAATACTTGCTTGTCTCAAAAATAATACATCATAATAGTAAAAGGTGGTTTTTCATACGAAAAAAATCATCTTTCTAAGGAAGGGTAAATGCCAGCTGCTATTTTTTTGCTGATAAATGAATAAATATTTAGCCATAATATAATATTTTTATAAGCAATCAAAGGTTGGTTAGGTCAGCTCGATTTGAGCTTAATATCCCTCAAGCGAAATAATGTCCGAAAAAGGAAATGGATTTCTTTTTAAGTCATTTTAAAACACATTATATCTAATACTTATAATATTTACATATTATACGCATTATTTCCTTCTAAAATAAATTTTAATCTTAAGGCCCATTGGTCAAGAATCAAGATTTTTTCTTCATACTACTGATACTACTAATAGTAGTAGGTATATTATTATTTTTTTAAATATAAATACTTATAAAGGTTGACTGGCAATTCGTCAAGTCAAGATGTAGCAAAAAAATTTCAAGATCAAACTTCCATAAAATATAGGTATGCTAAATTGAACCCTGTCCAATTAGGCATACCCTAGCATCTATGAGTGAAAAATGTTTTTTTTTATTTGGAAAAAAAATGTCTCTTAAATTCCTGAGATAGTCGGACAAGCGTCTGTCTATATCAATAAGACAAAATAAGTAAAGTTGTTGTTACTTCATTGTTACATGTGCCTACTGATTACACAAATATTTACTTTAGAGTTTGATTTGAAGGGCACATACTATTTGTACTTGAAGTTGAGCAGTAAAATGTTACAAATATGGGCTTCCATCTATTATTATTACTACATTTTAATTAATCAATTTGATTGTACATAAGTAATATCTGTATTGTATAATACCTATGATACAGGGAATGGCGAGACCGTATCACAGCTTGGTTTGTTGATTTGGAAAACGGTGGTAGTGGGGAAAATCAGAAGCGAAGGTTACCACCGAGAAGATTCCTCCGAAGACTGGGGCTGGAGAATTGTGGTGATGGACTTGAAACTCTTCCTGAAGGGGACGTGAACTCTGAAGATCAAGTGCCAACACCCATAAGGTCATCTCTTTACCATCTGCCAAAGTCGCCGTTGGCTGCTGGACCCTCCAATATTTCATCGACTAAACAAGGAGGGTCCACCTACCAGAGAGTTTACCCGGACCGGAAGCCCTCGTTGAAGTTGAATGCAGACATCGTAGGTGCTATGGAGGCAATTGAAGGTGAGATCATGGGTATTTTTCCTCAAAAAAAAACTCAAAAAATACAAATAGAGTTTGAGTGGGCGATTTACTCAAGATTGTCTTTTGCATATTAGCTCGTTCTTACTGATATTAAGAATTTAAAATGATCTAATCAGTCTATCATATGATGCATCATACTTACACCATTATTGATGTAAGTATGTATACATTGTATTGTACATGTACTATGTACATAGTACATATTCACTTACATTACTATTATTAATTAACCTGATCATTCAAAAATTTGACTCAATTTGATTCTATTCACTTTTAATTTTAAACTTGATTTATGTAGCAAGGAAAATACTCGTACAAGTAATACTCGTTTTACTTTTAAATATTTACCAATGAGGCAAACTTTTATGATATTATAATAATATAAAAATTCATTGGCTTATTTTGAACAAAAGTCAACAAATAAGGTTTTTTAAAATATTTGAAATTTAGGTCTCATTTGTAGAAATATACCCTAAAATAAATTAAAAGATCTAGAATAATTTCTCCGAGTTCGAGCTTTCTGATTAGTCACTCACGGCCATTTTTGCACACTTACTTGTTACATAGGAAGAATATAAATTATGCATAATTAATTCTTATCATTATTTTTGTGTTTTTGCACTTGCAGAGGTGCAAAGTCCAAGCATAAAGGAAAAGTCCATCTGGAGGAGACCATCATTAACGACCGGTGTGACAGACCTGCAAAGGTCTCCAGATGATCGTTCTGCCGCCCACAAATCTTCAAAGTCGTCTGCTACTCCTGCAGTAAGTTATCCGACCCAACAGAGTCTCAAAGTCGAGATTTTTTTTGACCAAATCTGTCTCTATTTTGCGTTGGCTGAAATTACTTGTATTTCCTTTGGCTTATATGTAAATATTATTGCAGAAAAAATATAAATGGTAATTGAGATAGCGAACATGTACAAAATAGTATTAAGATAATATTTTTTTTGGAATTTTTTGAGAATTTTTTAACCTTTTGCTTCCTGCATTTATGAACATGAACTTGAATACTCGAGAAAAAACTTTTTTATAAAAAAAATAAATTCTTTGATTCGATTAGATTCGATTCGATTGGTATAACTGAAATATGTAGGGTACATTGCTTTTTATCAAGATTGAATTCTAGTATACTCTACTACTCTAAAATATAAAATCATCAGCTTAAAATAATATATAAAAGGAAATTTTTTGCCCAAAATTGAATTTCATTAAGCAAATAGAGACAGAGACAATCAAAAATCAGTTTTTGTCAGTTGAGATTATACTGTATATCTAAATGATTTTCTTTATTTTAGGATCCAAGAAGATCTTTAATAAGTTCGCTTGGGTCTAAATCTCATGATGAGAAGCTTGTCCTTTACATTCCCGAAGAATCACTGCCACCATCAAAGGAGAACCATCGAGGATTCCGAAGATCCCCATCAGTCAAAGAAGGGAAATCTTATGGTGACCATCATGAGGACGATGGATCAAAAGATGGCTTCGATCGATTTGCCTCAATCCGTCGTTCTCGAAGATATAAAAAAGATGTACCACAACCTACCATAAGCACAGTAAATGCAATCAAAAATCGTGATACTTCAAAAGGTGACACCGGGAAATTTATATCAAAAGTGGAGATTAATCACGATCATCCATCCGAGAAAAGTATGAGAATCTCTTCACCCCAGAAGAACGTGTCCAATAAAACTGAATCAAAAAGTCCAACTTATCCGAATGAACCGAGACAATTCCAGCTCTCAGTCGGACGTCCCTCGACAGACAATTATGGCGGAACCACGAGGTTTCCACAAAGTTCGAATGTGAAAATGTTCAGCTCCAGTCCAGGGTCAACTGAAAGAGATGAAGGTTTTGAGGAATCTCAGTCCTCACTTTCAGAAACCAATAGCCAGTCGGAAAATCCGGCTCTGAGCAGGTCAAATAGTACTAGGAATAGATTTAGAAATAGTTTTAGAGGATCATCATCATCTGGGGGTCAAACAAGTCCTATTGAGATCACCAATACTAACCCATTGAAAATCCCAACTTCAATATCACCACCACAAACAACAATTTCATCGACTATTCGATCCTCTAATTCTAATCTGCCTGTACAATCAGTTCGGAGAAAATCACGTGAGGAAAATTCAACCTCAATTCACCTGAATCCAAATCCAACTTCTTTATCTTCCACTAATGGTAAAAATAATTCTAGAACTAGTCTCCAGAGCTCAAGAAGTTCAAGTCAAACGACTGTCAACTCAGTCCGAGAACAGCCTGGTGACATAAATTATGCTAAAAATTCATCATCAAAGAGTCACATGTCAAATGCTAATGGACATGCGAAACGTTTACTTACTAATAATTTAATCAATAGCACAAATCATAAGCCAAGTGCTTCCAATAAAAATAATTTATACAGCACTCAACATGTACTCCCCTCCTCATCAAATGAAAAGAAAAATGCATTAATTACCCCAAGAATTTTAAGTTTTATGAGACCAACAGCCTCAAGTTCCGCTAAAGATAAAATTGAACCACCACCAAGGGGGATTAAGAGCTCAGTTGTAAGTCCACCGGCTGCAACAGTTGTTGGTGGAACTAAAAAGGCCTTTAAATGAATACATTTTATTTTTTAAAAATATAATTTTTGTTAAAGTACTCACTTTTTGTTATTTTAAAGAAAAGTTAAAGTTATTTTATCGCATTATTGATCCATCTCTTTATAAAAAGGATATAAATTTTGTTTTATATAATACCTTCTTACTTAGGTAAATAATATAAGTAAAATAAGTTAATTTTTAAAATTAATATAAAAATGCTCATTAACAATTGTATACAATTATTCTATACCTTTTTACATATATATATATATATATATTGCCTACTTATTACTCGTATATAATAGTAGTCTAAATTTAATAGTAAGTTAAGAAATCTCTATCTACTATCTAGTGTATTTATGATTTTTAAAAAGTATTTCAAAGATATTCAAATTAAAATTAAAATGAGCTTAAAAATTTACGATTCATTATTTAGGTACATAATTTTATTGAATTTTTGAGTTTCATTGGTATAAAAAAATTTGTAAAAAACTTTGACATAGATTCAGATTCAAATTTTAATATAACTGTTTTGTTACAATTACCTACCTAATTTTATTGAAATACAGAGTATCTTAAAATACCTACCATAAATTGATTTATAATTTATAAAATTCTAAAATAGTATATTAAAGTACCTAATTTATAGTATACTTTGTATATATAAGTACTAAAAGTAAGCATATAATCTAGGTACTTACAATTTTTTTTAAAGTACCATACCTATACCTATCTATTTCTAATTTCTTTTTAATTCTTACTGATAAACAATTTCAAAGAATGAATCGAGAAAATTTTATTATATATAATATGTATATAGATTGATTAATACCATAACTTATTGGATTAATATAATTGATTTAAAAGCTTAATTGTCTAATAAATAATATAATGCTTTAATTTGTTATCTAAAATAAACACCTAATTACAAATTGTGCCATATAAAACAATATTTAAAAATATCGATAAGCATTATAATCATAATCTAATAGAATCAGTTATTAATAATGTTATTCTAGTATTATCTATTTACTATGTATTATCGGTAGGTTGTTAGTATGCAAATTGTAAAAAATTCCGAAACTTTACCTTTCAATAAACTGATAATCTGACAAAAATGGAAAATATTCCATACACTATTTGATTATACTTGTATTTAGTTAAAGTACCTTGACCCTAACCTACCCTACCTATACCAAGTATACATACTACTATGCTACCTAGAAGTAGCCGTAGCCAGTAGGTAAGGTACTCTAGGTATCTATATATTATTCATATATTTTTGTCAGTTAGTATCTGTATTATTAACCTTTTTTTGAAAATATTAGTCAGCCATGTATAAGGGGAAATATGACTCAAGTCTCAATTTAGGTAAATTATAAATCTACTTTGCATTATACTCTATATTTACTCAAATAGTTATCGAAGGTCCTGAATTTTTATCTTGTTTTGGTATTTGGTGTTACAATTTATTTACCCTTTGGAGTATACAAAATTTGTTTACAAAAAATACACTTACGATTAGATAAGAAGATAATTATTGTAATACTCATATCAGTAGCAGTATTTTAATGGTCTATATCAATATTATTCAGTATATTATCCAAGCCCGAGTGTCAAAAATTTATCTACGTACATAAGGTATTTATAATAATTATTGTATAAAGTAAAGTAAACCCTATTAGTAGTTGGACCAGTATAGGATTATACGGAATGTTTTGAAGTTTTTGTGTAAATAAATGATTAGAGATGATTTCCAAATATTACTTATCATATCATATACTTACTTTATTAAAGGTCGTTGTTATTAACTCCATTGAATGAATACATACAAATCAGTACTAAAAGAAAAAAAATTCCATAAAGCTCTCTATCGAAATCAATTCCAAGTTGTACGTACTCAAATCAAGTCCAAAATTTCACTCTACTTTTTTTATTTATTAATTAATATATTTGGCTACTTGTCAGTATCTACAGTTAAAAAATGCTTCTAGAACTGACTGAAAGACTGGGATTTGTAGGAGCAGGTCAAATGGCCAGAGCTATTGGGATTTCTCTAATGAAAAAAGGTACAAAAGTTAACAAAATAATTATATTATTATTTGTTTAATTTATAAAGGGATTGTAAAGCCATCACAAATTTTGGTCAGCAGTCCAGAAAAAGAACATTTAGAATTTTGGAAAGAAAAAGGATGCGATGGCACTTTTGATAATGGTAATTTAATGAAGTTTTAAAAAAAACTAATAATATAATCAGATATTCAAGAAAGATGTAAATTTATTGTTTTCAGAGGAAGTTTTGAAATCATCTAGAATGGTGATATGGGCAGTCAAACCGCAAATATTTAGTCAAGCTCTACCAAAATCTCCAATTTCTATTAAAAATCAAGACGAATTAATAAAATCTAAACAATTTCATATATCTATTATGGCTGGAATTAAATTGGAGAATTTTTCACAAAAAATCAACTCTTGCATTTCAGTTAATAGCAATCAAAAATTGGTGATGGCTCGAGCAATGCCAAATATTGGGTAAGAATGTCATTAATTAACTGATTTACAAAAGTATGATCAATTTAATTAGAAAATGCAAATAGGAATTTTTATTCAGAAATCATTTATCAAATTTTTTAAAGATTTGATTTTTTCAATTTTTTAGCTTACTTGTTGGAAATGGTTGTTCTGGTAAGACAATAACATTTACTTTCAATAAGAACGATACATAGGCCTATATAACCTATAGATACAAATTTTGAATATAATTTTTCTATCAGTATCGCAAGCGAATTTAATTAATTAAAATAGTGAGAAATACATAGTAAAATACCATTAAATCTTGAAGGATCATTTACTCTATAAGTATTGCTGATACAATATAAATTACCTACTTAGAATTAGTTATATTGTAATGCGTATATGTATGTAAAAATATTCAAAAATCTTACTTTAAGTCAGATACGAGTATTAACTGGAATAAACGAGTCATTTTCCTCGATTTCAATGTAAATTTGAGCCCATCTGGCTTAAATTTTAAATCAAAGTTACTCAATTTAACTCTGGTAAGTTTAAGGTATAAGTACTTATCATTTTAAAATCTTATTTCTAGTTTTTACTCTGGACAAAGGAGCTTTGGATGACGACAAAAAGAAAGTAGAAGAGATATTTACCTCAGGAGGAATTTGTTTCGAAGTTCCTGAACATCAAATCAATGCATACTGTGGATTATTCGCGTCTGGTATTGGATTTGTAAGTATGAAATCTCAGAATCAGTCAAATCAGAGCGGTATTTAAAATTTTGTTATTTCATTTTCCAAGATGTTTCCAATTCTTGAGGCATTATCTGATGGTGGTGTGAAAGTCGGGATCCCAAGAGATTTGGCGAATATAATTGCAGGTCAAACTATGAAGGGAGCGGCCGAATTATACTTAAGCAATTCTAAAATCCATGCTGGAACCTTAAAGGATTCTGTTTGCTCTCCAGGTTTACTCGCCATTTATTAGATATTTTAAATTCAGACTTTTGATTTTTTCATTAATTTTACTTTTGACAATGTAGGTGGGACAACAATCTGTGGTGTTGCAACTCTGGAGAAATTTGGTGTGAGAAATGCATTTATAAGTGCTGTAGAATCAAGTACTAAAAGGGGACAAGAGCTTGAATAAAAATTAATAATAGGGTAGATTCATTAATTACATAAATGCCTAATATACTTATGAAAATGAGATAAATTCAAAATTATCAAGCTCCTTACTTATTATTAGTCTACCTACCTACTCATTTTGTGATTTGTTAAATTGTATAATTTTGTATCAGATATCTACTGTAGAAAATTTGAATCTTAAATGTTCTGGTCTCGATAAGTATCAATAACAATTTTGAATTTTTAGTCATCTGATATCTTTAACATTAACATTATCTTTAACTCCGATAATGAGACAATTTATTTTTAAATTTCCGATTTCAAAATCAACCTATAGATAAGTCTATAATATTTTAAATATTGAGTTTGAAGCTTGAATTCACTTTTTATTTTACCAATCTGTTTTTATTTTATTACTTTTGTTAACATTTTTACTAATATTATTTATTATTTTTATTTTAAAAAAAGATACTATTTCTAGTCAAATTAGATTCTATGTAGGTAATAGGTTATAATAATAATAATATACGAATAGTACGCTTACTTATGCTATACAGTATGTACTCTGTACATACATTCTGTAGAAAAAGGTTGTAAAAAAGGGAATAATGAATTATACCCTTTCACATTGCAATAACCTTTGGCCTAGAATCAAAAAGGTTATTTATTCGATTCTTTACTTTTCTATCTATTTGAATTTTGATTGATCAGTAAGTTGTAAAATACTAGTCTATTATTAATTCTAGGTAAACCTTAAGGTTAAAATAATACAATAGTTTATATTATGAGAGTTTATATATAATTGAAAACAATTTTCTGTAAACTAAAAACCCGCAAAAAATATTTTCAATAAAAATTAAATAAAATTAATATAAAATATTATGCATAAGTGTTATTATTTAATATGCAGTTTTTTATTGAAAGATATTTTCTAGGAGTAGGTAGCCTACGGATATCAAGATATTAAAATATTAATATAGATTATGTAAAATATTAAAAGTACATTTTTCATTGCTAATATTGTGGAAATTAGTGATAGACCTAGCTCTATGCCTAAGTAATTGCATTCGTCTAATTATACTCTCATATAAAAGAATTGTGCATTCAATAAAGAAATTGTACCGTACAATGTGAATTCTGCAAAAATTTCTTCAAATAATATGCCTTTTATGTAGTTACTGTATTCCTTCCTATACATATTAAAATTTCTTACTCAAGATCAATTTATGTAGCCATTTTTATTATAGGTAGTTAGGGTACAAGCTTTTAGTTTTGCATATTATAATGCAAACCTAGTCTATAGTAGTATAGTAGGTACAATTCATACTTCATATCTATAATTGTGAAATATACAATTTAGATACAAGTTAAGTTATTTAGTAAAAAAAATGTATTTATTTTGGATCTACAATTGGAGAAAAAAATAATTAGAAGAATCTAACAACTAGTTCTAGTTACTGATATAAGTTATAAGTATGTATGGTAGTAAGTAATAATTTGCCCTTGGAATGGTTAAATTAGTCAATGTCAGGGCTCATCTCTTCCAACCAATACCATCACACGTCACACACTCAAAAAGCATTCGAAAAAATGATTTTTAAGACACTAATAACTTAATAATAACTTATACTAATATATACGAATACGAATAATACTATGTATTAGAAGAAACTCATATAGTAAGTAAGTGTATGTATTAGTAATCATGTAACCTCTATTGAAGTAGAAAACCATTTCTATTTACTCAAGCCTCAATTGCCACTTCATTCTAGTGTACAGTATAGTAAGTACCAATATTGCCCATAAAGATTTTCAAAAAAAAGATTTTTTGCATCCATTAATTATTTCACGCCAGAGTGTAGACTATTTTTTCTTGAGATTTAAACCATACATTAATAGTAGGTACAGTAGAGAATTATCCTACGTTTCAATATAATTTGAAAACATTTTTTATTACAAATCATCGAAATCAATTAATTTTTTCATAAACCTAAATCTAATTGCTTATATCTATCCATACGTACGTAAAACAGGATTGGAAAATTAGGTAGCAAAAATTTTAAATAATTATAATGTACCAAGGTATCTGAAGGTATATAAAATTAGCTTTAAAATGCAAATATGGACTAAAATATCACTAACCTACCACTAAAACTGCACTAGATTAGATTACCTAGATATTTTTTTATACTTAATAGTGTTAGCTAATGTTCGGACTTTGGTTAATATGCTAAATAAAATTGAAGTTACCAATATTTCATTGAATAATTTGTCTTAAACTTAAAACTGGAACTTAAATTAATAGTTAAGTACTGTATTAAAAATGAGCAAGCAGCCAATGAAATAGTGTAAAATATAAGTATTACTTCTAATCTTAAAAAATTAGTACCCTACTTATAGTACCCTAAAAAATGTGCAAATTAAATAATTTAAAATCGAGAGTATCTAACGTAAAACTAAGACTCTTTAAAGAAATTTATTGAAATATATTAAAAGGTAAATTAAACTTACCTTAAGTGCCCTTTTCCAAGTCTTTTAAAAACTGCTAATCATTATTATTATAACTCTCCTAATTCCTAATTTTATTTCATCTTTCTCTTTCAATCTATCTGTATATTATCACTGATAATTTATAATATACATACGTTCAGCACTACTCGTTATAACCATATTTAAAATTGTCTTAAAGTAAAGTAGTATGTTGTACTTAATACAAGCATTCAATATATTTATATTAACAGCGCTACAAATACTAATACCATAGTAGTAGCAGGGTAATGCAATAAGATATAGTTACCTACATATATATATATGTTTAATGGCAATGGCAATGCATTTGCAAGCAATTTCAGTCTATGTATACTTATACTTATACTTATACTTGTATATGTAGGTACCAACTGATCAGATATAGACGAGCCTCAAAGCAAACTCTATTCATAGTTTCTCACAAGGTCATCCAGCCAACTTTTTTCTCTGACTTTTGAGATTCTACAAGAGAAATTAAAGATGGGATTTTTTGCCTCGTCTGCTCTTCGAAATTCGAAATACTACTCGTAGTTAGATATTAAATAAGCCATGCACTGTACTAGCTCTAATACTAATCTACCCTAGCTACTACTACTGATATAAAGCTAAACATATACCACAAGTAAATATTACCTAAAAATAAATATACTTTGTGCTTTAAGTACACTCAATTTAATGTAAATGCACTTTTTTTCCACAAGTAAAGTGATGCCTTTTTCAAAAATAAAAATCTCATGCAGCTTTTTAAGTAAAAATTTTTCCCTAGTACTAACTAGTACTAACATTTGCCGTGTTTCTTAAGCTTACTTAAATGAAGTACTTATTTCAAGGAATATTTTTTCATAAACCTTTCTCTATTGTATTTATAGGGTATTAAATTAAATTTTTTTTTAGAGAGAATGGTTTATTTTGCGTGTTAATTGCTAAAATACTACAGGTAGATATATTTATTTAGCAAAAACCCCTAGCAATATTTATCTATACATAAGTTTACACATAGTAGCACATATATTGAGTATTTATTCATTTGGTTTAAAATTAAAATTAAAATGGATGTATAATTTTTTTTCTCTCTCTATTCGGTGATCAAGAGAAAAGAACATCCAGACATTTTTACCAATTGTGATTTCTTTAAACGCAAATACATTATAGAGTCTATGTTAGATTAGTCATTAGTCATCACTTCAAAGCTCAAAAGTTGTTAATAATAGCTATTATACACAGGGATTCGCTTATAAAGCATTTATCAGCATTTTCCATTATTCCTAGGCCCTAGGTAAACTGACTGGAAATAGGAAATTTTATAAATTAATTAGTTTTATAAAAATATTACAATCTCATACTTTTGTAGTTATTTTTAAAAATCCGGAAAAATACTAAGGCTAGATAGTTTACTAGTACCTTTTAGTACCCTAATCATATAAGGCTTAAATGTTTTAAAGGTTTGTATCATAAGTAAAATTGGTGCCCATGATATTAATCAAGAAATCCAGAAATACATTTTTTTTCTGGATTTTTTTTACCATTGTTATAAAAATTAGCTTTTTTTAAAATGATCTTTTAATAATTGTAAAGTGATTAAAAACTATCTTTTTATTATATTTTAATGCACTTTTTTTTTTTAAAATTAAGAATGACCAAGAATTTCTGGTTTACCCCTAAAAATAAATAGGTATTGTTTTACTCAATTTAAAGTTGTTTAAATTTCATAAAATGTAAGCATTTATATATGTACTTGCAAAGTTTGTTATCAGACAGTAAATACTCGTACCTATGAAGTATAGGAAAGTAATTTCAACAATTGAAATGATCTTTTAACTCTTTAATTATGGAAAATTTGTACATTGATAATCTACACATTTTATTTTAATTTAGGTAGGTACCTACTCTTTAAAATTTGAATTATCATATTCATATTCATATTCAAAATTAAATTCTCTAGTAGTCCCTACACATGTATACTTACTATGTTATGCATAAGGTAAGTACTTATTATTTGTAGATAATACTAATGTTAGAAGTGCAAGTGCAAGTATCATACTACGATACATTTATCTTTAAACTAATAACTAAACATATACATACAAATATGTAAATTGATATTAGTAATACGCGTATGTAGTATACTCGTATACGTATTATATGGGTAGTTAAATGATTTAATTTAATTTTCTTAAAAAGATATACCAATAGAATTGCTTGTATAAAAAGATACATATCAGCCTATTTGAGTAAATATTTCTTTTCTTTTAGATATTACTTGAATTGTCTTGTTGGTATTTCATCCTAAAAATAGCATTTTACTATAAATTAGTATAATAGAAATGAAGGTTAGCAATTATTTAAAATACAAAGTATCTACGAGTACATACCTACTACTATAGACATTACATGCTATTGCATACATTATTAAAAAAGTTCTACAAATGATGATTTGAATATTTCTTGAATATATAATTAAAATGACAACTATAAAATGAAGCGATTTAAAAAAAAAGTCTATAGAGTCTACAGTCTACAGTCTACTCAAATCAAATTAGTCAATAAAACCGAAAATACAATAACTCATAGTCAGTTTATATCTTCAATTTACACAAATAAAAATATATGTACTTGTATACTAATACTATTTATAAAATACTGGAATTTAATAGGCATAGGTAATATAATTTGCTACAAATATTGAAGGTCCGTACTATTTTTTGCAAAATATTTAATCCTAATCATTTGACTGATGATACTTTTTATATCTAATGTCTAGTTCTTATCAAAGTATCTAATTATATGAGACCTTGTAGAATTTGCGAATAGTCTCAAGTTTTTGATCACATACTTAGGTAGTAGGGTACTGCTGGTGTTATGTTGATGAGTTTTCTATTTTAATTTATACCTATGCAACTAATAATAAAATATTAATAATTATGAGAAAAAAAAAGAAAATGATGAATGATTCGACGGATTATTGCGAAGTTTTTTTTGGAATTTTCGTGAACATTGCAAAGTCAAAGTCATACAAATATATAGTATGCATAAAAAATGACTATGTTAAAATCATCATCTCATGCTAAAAGCCCATTTGTCCATTTGAATTTTGAATGCACTAGACAATTCAAATCTCCATATGGTTACCATATATGTTCTGCTATACATACAAAGTATAAATCTATGTATCTACTATGTACTATGTCCTATACCATTAAAATTAAAATCAACTATAAAATAGAATAAACATTTTGCCGTGTCCCACTGACTTTAATAAGTTGTCTTGCATACTCGTATAGATAGACAATTCATGTACTTAAACTTATGTAGGTGCTTCAAGGTTGAATTTTTTTGAGGCAGGTTATTCTTTTTAAATGAAATGTGTGCTGGACAACAAGATCTGAGTGTTCTTTAAAAAAAAACTGAATTTTGCTGGAGGATATGTTCAGGTTTAAATTGGTAATGTTGGATGTTGTATGTAGAGATAAAGATAAATAAAATAGCTGGATACTGGATAGGATATGTAAGTTTGTAAGCCAAGTCCCAAGTAATAGCATACCTCTATTACTTATTTTGTACTGAAACAGATCTGAATTTTCATGCACGTCCTTCCCCTATGCTTTTTCTAGTATCAGTACCTTATGTACTAGTACGAGTTTGTATTCAGATTCTGCTAAAAGTTAAAACTATCTGTAATAATGCTAAATAGTCAAACAAATATAAGCCCAACTTGTACATTGAAGATTACAGATATACTGATACAATATTATATAGGTAAGTAGTAGTGGAAGTATTTTAGCTAGCTGGATTCTTTTTTATTTTTGCTCATACAAGTTCGGCTTTAAAATCATCAGGTTTTTAAAGCATTCCTTCTGTGCTATTACAGCCGTTTGGGCTGAAAACTTGCTCTACTGACTGAGTTATTTCTCTTATATTACCAGTACTCTATCAAGTAAAGTAAGTTTAGCAAATTTGATATACTATTACCTACTACATACTAAGAGTAAGTACATAATACTGTCTACTCTAGATTCGGTGCAAAAACTAAATAAAATAATAGTCATATACTAATACATACTGCTGGAAATATATTGGCCATAAATAATAATAACAAGCAAGTCAATTGGATTCTGCCCTTCACTTACCTACCTTCATAATTTTGATAGTTATTCTACTATTACTATTTTCTACAATTACTTACTACATAATCATATTGTAATTATTTTATTTACCTGCGCTCTTGAAAAGTTCGAACTTTATAACCGAAATTGATAATACTCGTATTCTATCTATCTGTTTTTTTGGAGACAATTGTGAGGACTGATAAATCACTCGAATAGTTATACCTTCAACTTCATCGGGTTCAATTCCGAGTGTGAGACAAGTCAAGTACCTGCTCCTCTACCATTATACAATAGTTGCTATTTTCTAAATATCAGTAGATAGTACAACATTGACGATTCAAGTACCCTACTAATAGGATACATAGTAGCAAAAGCCGGTAGACAAAAGTTTCAGTTCTCAGATTTGAAGAATATTCAGTTCTGCCCGAACAACCTGTCCGTCTACATTCGCGTATTTGAAGATTAAGTTTTGCTCAAGTAAATTTTAAAGAAAAATTGCTCACATCTACAACAAGTATACTTAAAATTAATATACATAGTATAGTAATACTATTT
This sequence comes from Nanhermannia cf. coronata Gr-Ori-00579, assembly GCA_034699045.1. Taxonomy (NCBI): domain Eukaryota; kingdom Metazoa; phylum Arthropoda; class Arachnida; order Sarcoptiformes; family Nanhermanniidae; genus Nanhermannia; species Nanhermannia cf. coronata Gr-Ori-00579. The sequence goes on along the minus strand of JAQIXA010000007.1, from coordinate 52,863 downwards.
ATAAGTACTAGCTGATAAAGTTAAGCAAGAGCAACAAGTCAAGAGTAAAAGTCAAGATCACAAGCTGCCAAGGAGTTCTTTGAATAAACAAGGTCAAGATTTTTACTCCGAGTGTGAAGGTTTTTGAATATTCTGAAATTTCTTCCCGGTTTCAATCATTCACCAGAATAATAAGCATAATTAAATAAATAAGTAAAATATTCGTAAAAAATATCAAAATCCCCCAAATTCTGGACATTATTCGGAGCTGCACCCATGAGACTCGAGAGACTGTGACTTATCTTTAAAGCTAGTGCATCACATTGAACTTGTATGAAAAGCCCGTGTTGGACAAGGTCAGGAGTTAAAAAAGGAGTTAGTGCCAAGTCAATTTCAATTACAATTTCAAATTACAATTTATTTAAATCAGTCAAGCAAATCAAGTCAAAATGAGCAACACTACTGAAATGCTCACATCTCATGAGGTTCGCTGGAGGAATTATCAGCAATTAATTCGATCACAAAAATTGATTCATCACCAGATCCAACTACAAAGTATGCTTACTTAAATTTCTCTTTTTTCTATTCTTATTTTTACCTATATATATTTGCATAGTAGTACTAGATATGCTAAGTATTAAGAGATATTATCAAGTACCATGTAAAGTTATCTACTATACCTATCTAATAGTAATACTTGAACTTGAATTTTGAGTTAAGGCATTAGGCAAAGTCAAAGTCAAATATTGCTAGTTACCAACTAGTCATACATAATATACAGAATACTCTGTACTTGTACTGGTATTTGTGCATTTATCTATCAGTATCTACTAAACCGAGCAGGGTCTGGCTATGTAGGTAAAGAGCAAATATCTGATCATGAGTTCTCCAGCTGATCTGCCTCTATTTACCCCATAGACAAAAAGTGTGATTCTAATAAGTAGCTGATCTTTTTCTAATGCCTATTTTTTTAGCTCGTAATCAACCATTGTAAAATTCGGTCTAGACACTTTTCAGTCTTATCATTTATCATTATAATGTAGGTACTTGGCAAAAAATATTTGAAGCATTTGAAGACCAAATGTTTACCATGATCTGATCATAATAGTCAGCAGTAGTAAAAGTACTTATGCAGTAGCAGAAATTGTGTTACTTAAAAATCTTTTAGAAAATTTAAGTTCGAGCTTTCGTGATTTGTCGTCTTGTTAAAAATATTGGCATGATATCTAATGTATAAATTAGCATACTTGATTTGCATACATATGTATGCAATACATATTGATTTGCAAATCATATTTCTCAATTTATATTCTTTATTAGTATTTATTCCTATAATGAGCATCTTCAATTAAGTCATACATTCAATCAGAGATCTACAATTAAAGTTAAATTTGAGACCACCCAATTCATACATTTATAGCTACGTACATACATATCTACAAGTAGAGATAGGTAATAGGTACATATAGGCATGTATGAAATATGAACTATTACTTTTGCTATCAGTAGGTATATTACTTTCAAGTGTTCAGTTTACTTATTTTATTACTTATTTTTTAACCCTAATAATAAGTCTCTACTACCTACGTGTATACTTGCTAGCTAGAGTTTGAGTATGAGTATATCATGAAAGCACTTGAAATTATCTTATCTTGTCCTCATCCTATAAATATTAATTTTTAAATTCTCTATGATTCATGTACATAGGTAGGATACATTCTGGAAATTGTTATCAAAACTAGCTTTTACTTATATTTACCTAGCTACATAAATATCTAGCCAATTGGATGGAAAATAATATTGCATAGATTTATAGGGTTTTACTTGGTTAAGATTTTTGTAAAAGTTTAACTAGGGTATATAAGATAATTTGGTAAGTCGGTAATTAATAATTTAGCGCTTGCTTTACTGAACTATAGGTATAATCTATAAGCCTCTGAATATTTTTTTATTAACTCGAAAATGTAATCAGTATATGTACCATTATTATAAGTAGGTACTGAAATTGTATCATGCAAATTAAAGTAGTCAAAGCTAAAAAAAAATAGGACCATAAAATATTAGTTGCTTGGATCGAATTTTTATTTTTTAAAATGATCCTTTGACTTAAAATTTTAAATCCATTCCCATTCCCATACAGCGGGTATTTTATGACTAAATTTACGATGAAGTAATTCAATTAATTTCATAGTACCTGCTAATAATTCTATTGAAAAATAATACTCGGGTAACTGCCTATATATTATATGCTATACATATTTGTATAGTACAATACAGTAAAAACTTTAATTTATAAAAATTATTTTTTGAAAAAAAAGTTCTATGCTTTGTACAAACCTTATATGAATATGAATATAGAAACTTATTTGTAAATGTCAATATAAAAATGAAATGAAAAAAAGCTGCCTTTATGTCTGTGCGGTTAATTAAATACAGGTATACCTTATGCTTTTATTGTGATTATTTAGTTTGTTTTTTTCGCTCATTAATTGATGCATTTTAAGTAGGTAACTTATTTATTACACTTACCATTAGCATTAGTACTTGTACATACTTATCAATGTTGTAAAGTTATTAAATTTTAATATTTTATGAATTTATTACGTTACAGTTTCTTGTATACGTACTGATATTCTGGTTATAATAATAGGTAGGTATTAGGTTAGTGTATATGTTTAAGTAAAGAAAAGAGACCTTTTCTTTACTAGTACATATGACGGTAGTAGGGTAAGTGAAGGAATCTTAGGCTTAGGTACCCTACTCTACAGTTATGTATTTACCCACTATATCAGTACTTGTAAATCAAATTGAGACATTATTTTTTGCTCTTGTCTGGTCAGAAAAATTCGAGCAAAACTTTTTTTGATAATCTAAATTAATTATTTAAAATAATGAAAATTTGGTTTATAAGTTTATAGTATATCAAGAATATGCAGATATATTTACCTAAATACACTTATTTTGATATATTTCTAAACCATTATTCCATAATTTAATAAGTAGCTTGCAGTATTAGCCCATTATTTCATAAATTTGGTTATTAAAATGAAATTTAAAATTTTATTCTATCTATTTGATTCAAAAGTTTGCAAGCAGATTTTAAGAATATTTCTCAGACAATTCAGAGGAAAAAGCTTGCTTTTTAAATTAGAATAATTATAAAACCTATTTCTATTAAAATCTAATTCTAATAAAAAAAATAATCAAAAAATGGCATGTGTTGGCTCGTTTGATTTGATTCTTCATTTTATTTAAATAGGGTTTGTATGCACAAGCATATCCATATTGTCTACGATTTCAGTACAAATAGTACATAGGTATGCATGTACGGTACGGATGGAAGTATATATATGTAGGATAGGATACTATTATAAAATTTCACCTTGACCATCAAAATTGAATTGAATGCAAAAGGCAAAAGTACAATTGTGCTATTTACTATTTATATGTACATATGTAACTAACTACCTGTGTACTTACTTTGTATTTAAAGTGCAAGCTTATCCAATATCTATCCCTATCAAATTGCAAAGTATCAGTAGTTCAGTACTGCCTATTATCTATCTATGTATAATTATAATTATAATTATGTATTGGTAGGTACTTGAATATATATTGTTATAGTACATAATATGTAGTAATACATTCTACCAGTATACTTAAATCCTACAAGTATTTTTAGTTTTTTCAGCAGAACTTTTCTTTCTGGCAAACAATACAAGTCCTGACAAGTACTTAGGTAAATGTACATATATGTACATACATATAAATAAATATACCTAGGTAGGTATGTTTTCTGACCACATTATTTGTCTAGGAAAGCAGAGACTCAACAGAGCTAGACGAATTTGATCGATTTTTACCTGTTTGGTTTGTCTTTTACAATTTCAGTTTCTGCAAACTTGAAAATGCACATTTCACATTACTTATATAATACTAAAGTATATACACCACTTACCTATATTTCTCATACTTTTTCTTAAAATATACGATAGTGAGAGTCAGAGTACCCTATGTTAATGATAATAAGCATGTAAATGTACAATTTAAGAGGATGACAACAAGTTTTTATTGTTATTTCCCAGGGTGATGTGAAGACAGATATAAAAACAAACTCTAACTAAAAAGTCTAGACTTTTTCAAAACTATTCAATTTTATCAAAAACTACTTCATGTCAGGCAGCAGAATAGAATAGAAAGTATTGTAGTTTTAATAAGTAATAAGTAAAACCCGGATATTTGGCTCATTATATTATCTACTACTAAAGTTAAAATTTATTTTGCAATTTTTCAAATTTGAAATCAAGTCATTTTTACCAAATTATTATTTTGCTTTTAAAGATATAAAAAATAATAATAAATTAACAGCTTTTAAATATGCAAGAATGTTGATCTGACCCTTACCAGGTTCTCGTGTAGATATGTAAATGATGTTTTTTAATTTTGGAATAAATATCCGGGCTATATATTAATAGAGCTCAACAGCTCACTAACTATGCATAGACGAGACAGACAGTCTTTAAAATTGCTACTTTTTGTACTTTTTATGTTTTGTCATATTTATGAGATATTAATAGTATCCTGCCTACCTATATGGAATTTTTGTCATAACTTTAAAATACATACTCGTATGATTTGAAGCCATAGATAGGTTTACTATTAGGTAGGTATAGGTACTTTGAATTTCAAACTCGTTGATGGCTTTTTCTTGCTGCTAATAGAAAATATCATTTAATCAAAACTAACGACAACAGCTTATTATTTATTTAAGAATTAAGTACCTACCTATAATACTATAGTAGTATATAGACATACTCTAATTCAAATAAATATTACGTGTTTGCCAAACTACAGATATAACCTTTATTTTACAAAGTTGGGCATTATATCGTAATTTTATTTTTCAGTTTTTAACCAAAATTTTGGAGTGAAAAATATTTGAGTTTTTTTCAAAAATATATGAAGATAAATTCATCAGAAATCTGTTCAAAAAATCTTGGCCAAAACTTGAAGGATTTTGATGACAAATGGCTATTTGTTATTTGCTATTCCCAACTCTGCGATTTACTCTAGACTCATACATATAGAAAATGCACTTAATCATAAATAGCCATACCATAACCTATCTTTACTTTACGAGAATACTCTGAGTATACTTATTATTACTATTATTCAAGTTCTTTTATAACATTACATGAATATGAGGTAGTAAGTAGGCTAGGAGAGTTAAGGTTGTCTGTAAATTTTAAATTAACTTTATTTCAAATATCTATGTTCCGAGTAATTGATATTATTAGACATTAAAGTAGGTACTTTAAGTAGCAATTTTGTAGTTCTAATACTAATATTATATACAGATATGATACTGTGTATTTATTTATTTTACTATTACTGATATTACGGAGTGCTTATTGATTTTGGTTCATAATAACCCTGTTTACTTTAGGTTTACTATTGCTAAGGTACACCAGCTCGAGTAAATTTTAGTGTAAAGAACATGGATTGATAAATTATCTTATTTATCTATCGATTTTCATTTAGTTTTTAATTGCTCTTCATTAATTTTATACATACCCATATAATTAAAGTATATTCGTATCTATATGTAGGTACATAATCTATTGGATAAGATGTAGGTATTGTAGAAAGAGTGTCTCTATATTCAAATTACCTATATTCATTATCTATAAATTTCCAGATCAAATAAGTAAACCGTAACAGAGATGGACAATTAATGATCAAATTCAATTTAAGGATAGAATTTATAATAGAATTTATATTTCTAGACTCAAATGATTTAAAATTGAATTTAGCAATCAAATCGATCAGGCATCTAATACATTTAATTATAAGTACTTACTATCTACTAGAAAACAATTAAATTGCAATTATTATAGTACCCTACCCTACTTACAAATGCATTATTACTTATTACTTATTACCTACTTCTGATAGTTACTATACTATCTATAGTAGGGTAATTTCAATTTCATAAATCATAAATCATAAAATACTTTTCATTTGAGGTTTTATAATTATCTAAAAATGCACTACTAAAGTACAATTCCGAAGGTATCTGTAGATTAGCAAAAGATAAATTAGTGTAACATCTGTATTTCCAATTTCCAGTAGCTCTTTAAGTTGTGCTTATGTACATACTACATACAAGTATCTAATAGGGTACTAGATAGTATGTATAGTATACATTTGTATAGTATAGATATTGAGCATAATATTATACATAGGATACTCAATATTATTTGAAAGCACATATTATGTACTTTCAGCGCTATTGCTGAATAAATGGTAATGTCTGCCTGTCTGCTTGTCTGTGCTTTTGTAATTTAATAATTGACTTAATACATAGTAGTTACCTATAGTATATACTTTTAGTGTATAAGTACCTTACATACATACATATATATACATACATATACACTACCAACAGTAGTTTAACTAATGTAAAACTAAAACTTAACTTGCTTACCCGAGAACAAGTTGAGTGAGGCCCAAACTCGTGTGACCTTGTATGTCTCCTCTCTGGCTAAAACTCTCATATTTTTCTAAATTCTAACTTAACTATTTTTACTTTATAAATACAATACCTATCATCTCATTATTCTACTCGTAGATACATTATAAGTATAGTATATATGATATATACCCTACTATAGTTTACTAATTTACTGAATTGTACGTGTCATAATTAGGTAGAATACTTTGTTTCTTATCTTATTAGACCCGTGGCCGTAGCTTGAAGTACTCGAAAAGTACTGTGCCAATTATTGCATCTATATCTTCACTTCCTTTCATGGCACTCGACTCCTGCAATTTTTCTAAATTTTGCAAAATAGATTCTTATGCTTTACCTACCTACTGTATAAGGTATTTATGTAGGCTGTAGGTATAATATCTAGAAGTAAATAGCACCAAATAATAAGTAATTAAATTAGAGAGGAATAACTAGATAAATACCCATTTATCATCATAATATGGATATTTAAATACTCCGATAAATTTTAATTTTAATTAACTACTGGACAGATAATACTGTCCATTATCCATACTTCATGGTAAATAAATGGTAGGATATTTTCGATTTTAATTGCTGATTTCAATACTCAGTGTTTGTGTATTTTGAATGATAATGATAAACAAACAAATGAATAATAAATGAAAATTTGACCACCTTATTATTCCAATTCATATGATACCAATATTTCACTAAAACTTTTAATTATTAAGTCATCTTGATATTTCGGACCTTGTTTTGTCTAGCCTAGTTCTTGTCTGGAAGTCGATTATTTTATTTACTTATTTTAAATAAAGAAATTGATATTTATACGATATAACCATTATAGTCATAGAACAGCAATCATTCCATTCCATTCCATTCCATTATTTTTTAGGGAGAACATGAAATACACATAATTTTTGAATATCATTAAAAATTCTAATTCTGAATTTAAAGTGATAATTTGGTCATCTAAAGTCTGTCAATATCAATATTGACATATAAATTTTCCTTGAGTCAATTGTTATAATGGATAGCATTACAATTGGTACAGCATACGAGTACTACTTTTACTATTACAATACTATGTAATCAATACTACTCGTACGTAGTATACATTATTTATTAACTATTAAACTTACATAATGTATGTAATGTAAATGTATCATATTATTTGAAATATTTATTTGTAATATATATTGTATAGGTACCTTATAAATTAGTTTTCATAAATTTTATATTTGCCTTTTGATTTCTATTTGAAATATACCCTACATTACCCTATTAGAATATGTACATAGGTACATATTATTCAAAATCTAGAAGAAATCATAATCTAATAAGTTTTATGATTATTACTAGCTTGTTTCATTAAATTAAGAATATATATCTCATACTTAAATTACTTTTTTATATGTATACGCAACTAATAGAATAATAAAAGTAGATTAATGGTATCAGATTTAATTTCTTGATCAATTTTGACAAGACTTTACATAATATAAAAAAATAGTATTGTTATTGCAAAGTAATTTGATTTAGAAAATTTGAAATATATAATATTTCGAAAAGGTGATTTTGGTGATGGACAAGACGATATTTTTTCTACTTTGCAATGTATTTCACTTGACAGGCTACAGAACATAACTAGTAGTGTATAAAATATAAAATAAAAGTCTAGATTATACATAGTTTAACATATTTGTGTGCATAAAGTTTGTGTTGCCCCTGGTTGTATCTCTAACTAACCTAACAGTCTGCTGACGCACATAATATGCTTGTCAATGTCGGCTTCTTGAAAAGTTTTGACTTTTTTGAGGAGGAGGCTGAAAGCGAATGGAATGAGATGAATACATAGGAAAATGATGTAATAATTGCCAAATCCAAATGGAGATGAAACAAGATGATTTACATTTCCATGTTGATTCCATTCCATGTAGGTAGTGTAGTAGGGAAATAGGCTCAAAAGTTTGTCATTCTTTCTGCTCATTTTATTTATTTTTTATCATTCAGATTTCTTGGCATTTTCTTATTTGATTCGATTGTATAAATACAACTTTTTTTTATAATAGTAAAAGTTATGACTTTCAAGTTCAAAAAAGTATCCTACTACAGTATACATCCGTAGATACATGTAGGTATGTAGATACATTTATTTTTTATCAAAATCTAAAATTTCAATTTAGTCTTAAATTGGAATCAAATATCATTATTGAAAGTATTTAGGTAGCATAGTAAGTATTTTATTTTGTTTGCAAATTAAAGTTTCGAGTCCATATACCTTAGTATACATGAATAAAGATTATAAAATAGTGAGCAAAGTCTTTTTTGTATCTAATACAAAAAAAGAATAACTTACTTTTTTAATGCATTCTACCAATACCAATACCTGCCTATACTTCTGAGAAAATGTACTTACATAATACATACTATAAGTTGAACGTATAAACTACTACTGATATACTGATATACTACTGATATACTATAAAGTGACTTTTATACATTGGAGAAAGTAAGTTTCTTTCTTTCATTTGTAAAACTTTTCAAAACTCATTTCATTATTTGTGTTTTGTGCATATTTAGAAATAATTTATGTACAGAATAGTAAGTATTAATGATAAATCTACAATTTGATTAATCATCGCATATTTACAGTAAAATTTGAAAAAATATCAGCAGAAAGTCATGCATGCCGTGCATAAACTGTTTTATTTTAGTAAAATTTGATGTCTTACTCATTGTCAGTCATAAGTTATAAGTAGGTATAAGAATTAAGGCAAAGTAATACGGTAGTACAGGCTCAAGTTTAAACTTAAGTCGAAATGTCACCTATTTCAGAGATTCGCAATTATTCAAACTTATTACCAATAGTAGTCCAGATAATCCATTTATCACCTATAAGTAAGTAGGTATAAGTAATTGATACCTTGATATATGTATATGAAACTGATGATCTTAGCATTAACATGGAACAAACTATTGCATGTACCTATATTCGTGCATATGTACATGCACCCATTGATTAGATTCACGTGTGATGAGATTTGAAGTAATTTGTAATCTCAACTGATAGTAAACCCCTTTTATTCAGTATTATAAGCAATTTGGACATATAATTAGCTTAAATTACATTATCCTTAGTTAGCTACCCTGCCCTTTTTATCAGTAATATATTTTGCAATAGATAAGTATGACGTTGGTTATGTCAGTGGTGGGTCAAAGAACCGGACCATGAACATATTTTTTAACCTTGAACTATTTGATTATCCTAATTGTCTTATAGGGTTAATTAGGTAATTTTACAAAATTTAAATAGGCTTTGCGAATAATTTAAAATGTGAAATTATGTCAAAAGATCTCATTTGATATATTTTATTTATATGTAATATAAATATCTGTAGGAATCAACTCGTTGCAGTCCTTATACAATAAGAACTTTTCATTTTTAGTAAAATGAAAATCAGATAATAATGAGAAGTATTTAGAATATTTATCTGATATTTAAGTATGTAAAATAAGTAGTTATGTAGTAAATATAAATGTCCTACTTGACTTTGATGTTTGGCACAAAGACCACGACCACAGTTTGTATATATCAGTATGTAGTACCTACCCTATGTAAGGTTACCTATGTCAGCACGAGTAAAGTACAAGTAAGATATGCATAGCATATCAATGTATTAGGTCTCAAAGTCAAGGAAAGCTGTTTCTATTTTTACATAAACGATCATCAACGAGACTACCGGGTTTTTCACGTGAGGTTATTTCTACATTACATACACTAAATTACATTATTACAATTTAATACCCATAACTAACAGCCATATATGCATAAGTACCTAAGTATGAACCACTTAAATCCTGTATATAGGTAATTGTGATTATACTTTAGGTATTGCTTAAATTTGTATCTTCTATTCTAACATACTACAGATTACTTGTACCATAGTACGATTTAAGATTACAAGTCCAAATAATTTAAATCCGGCCTTTAATCCATACTCTTAAATACCAAGCAGATAGATTACATTTTTATGCAGATATTTATTATTTATGTTTTTAACACACACTTAATAATTAGTTTTAGCAGCCAATCACAGAAGGAATCAATAAAACAAGTATAAAAAAACATAATACCAATATTATTTGTTAGGTAATATGTAGCTTGAATATATATAAAAAGTAGAAAATGTATGTATTGTGCAATATGAAGTACCTACCTATAGAGTTGATTTTATAAAAAGCATAATTTCTAACTATGTATTTTGAATTTTGGGTCTACTGTCGTTTGATCGAGTTCAAAATATCAACAAAATATACTATCTAAATTTTCATAAAACTAAAATTGCAAAATTAAAATGAATTTAAACCATAAAACAATAAATATGAGTATACCTAATACCCACCATTACTAGTAGGTGATTTTAAATAGTTTTTATAAATTAGGCATACCCTACTATAATATTTTTTGCTTTTCTTCCTTTTCTCCTGATTTGAATAATTTTTGAAATTGAAATTTGGACATTTAGTCAAAATACAATATTTACTTTTGAACAAAAACAGTAGTATTCAATGTATGTATGGTTCTTATGACTCACAATTTATCTCTTAAGATTAGCTAATTGTATAGACATCATGTTTTTGAAAATGTGTAAATTAAATTATCTTGTTACTCATCGGAGTTAGCATTGTATAGGTATCTTATCTATGCAAGTAGGAAAATGCCTAAAGATTTGAGGAAAGGTGATTGATTTAACTTAAGATTAGTTTGTATGTATTATGTTAGTAGGTACTAAGAGTGTAAATATTTTATAAAAGATATGAGATAAATATGAGCCAATTATAGATAATCAGAGAATATTCACAAAAGGGCGGAGTATAATTATTGGTGATATTTTTACTGAATCATTAGATAGGTATAGGTACTTTTCTATCTGATATTTTTTATTTTAAGATTTATTTTATTAATTAAGAAACCAGATTTGATCAATACATATAGTAGATCATAAGTATTTACCCATCCGTTTCAGAATGTGTTTTTCCAACTAAATTAAACATATGTATTGCTTCAGTAATAGTTATTACAAATAAGTACATATTTAAAAATTGATGGATAGGATCAATATTTGTATTTATTAATATTCATCTAAATCAGATATCAAATGCCAGATTAATGATCAAGATCTTAAATCTTAACAGATAGTCGATAAATATGATTAATATATTTCAATCAATAAGTATAGAGATAATTAAAGCGTATTTCCATATCGAATTTGCAACTCGAGCGGAAAAAAAATTTCACCAGATCAGTTCCTTGAGAGGAGCTTAATACAAGTGAAGAAAAAAACTACACTAATAATTATCATAATTATTGTATTTTTTTCCTAAACTATTCATAACTTAGATACGTGTTTCATTAAAATAGTACATATTTATTACTAGTAGGAAGGACTAGAACATTTACGTATTGTTTATTCTTCGTTGAATATTTTTTATAAAAATAAGCAATAAGTACCTAGTCAAAATGACTTCTGGTAAATTGCTATGCAATCACTACCTAATAAGTAATAATAATAATAAATACTTAATAAATAAGCTATTTAAAAAATATTTAATCCCAAATTTCCGAGATTGTGAAAACAATTTTTTTTCTTTTGACATTAATAACAAATAACATCTAATAATACTTTTATCCTTGAAAGATTTATCAACTTTAATTTTATATATTTTTTTTCCCTGTTAGATGCAAAACAAACTGGGCTAAATGGAGAAACCGTTCAACAGAATGGGAATGAGCCTAATAATCAGCCTGAAAATAAAACACCAGATGAGAAGACAAAGGATGGAGATCCATGGGAAAATTTTGAGGCGGGGGCCGCATTTTTAGGACCAACTCTCTGGGACAAACGAGTTCCTTATGATGGACAAGATTTCAAAGTAAGTTACCGATAATAAACAAGTTTGACTATAAATTTGTAACTTGAAATTTTTTCAAATACCTAGCTTGAATATGTTGACATTGAGGAGTTTTTGAATGAAAATGGCATTCCGTTAGACCCACTTTTACATGGTGGTGGTGGCAGTGGTGGTGATAATGGACTAAAAAATGGACAAATGGGAATTCCATCGCTTCACCACCAACAACAACAACAACAATATCAACAACATAATGGACAAAATGGCAATTCACCACCGGGTGTATCTCAATATCCCCCTTTAGCAAATCATTACTTGGCTGGACCATCAAGAGGTCACCAAAATGGACATTCAAATGGACATTTACTTCAAAATGGACACACTCATAATCACAATCATCATAATGGCCATAGTGGACATTCGTCCAGCAGTGGATCTAGCGGCGTTCATGCACAGATGCCAGGTAGAAAATTGAGCATAAAGCCTGAAAAATTTCATTTTCTGGGTTTTCTGAATGCTAACCATTATAAAATTAGATTTTAGAATACTTATATATAGATACTGATATTAGACTTAATTTGTAGAAACAATTACATATAAGCAATGCAAAAAAACTGACTAAACTGACTAAATTTTAGGACACATGAGGAACATGTCAACGATTCTTTCACATACTTCAAGGTCGCCGTCACCTTCAGAAAGTTCTTCATCAATGACAAGTCGAGATACACCAGCTCTTTCCCCAGACTCTACTCAACCACTTGGCGGTAAGTATTAGAACGGTGGTGAAAGCAAAATAATTTGTTTGAAATTTCGTTTTACCTACTTATTCTCATTTTTTATGATTTTTACCCTGTGATTTTTATTTGAATAGAATAAGGCACTCATTAATACTTATATGTATACATACATAGTACCTTACCCACTTATACAATTCTCTTTTTTCAATTTTTATTTCAAGTTCAAAGCTTTTTATTATAATTTAATGCAAATTGTGCATTTGTATTACCTTTAATTTATTGCCTTTATTATGTTTTTTTTCAAATGAGATGTACAATTTGTACAATTTGTATATATAACGAAATCGAATGAATTAATTTTAATATAATGTGAAAAGGCTTTGCAAAGTTTGATGTCCCATCATTCTCATTAGCGGAGGGTGCAATTGATTTTGATCCGAGGACCAGGACTTTCACTGAAGATGAGCTCAAACCACAGCCAATGATTAAAAAATCAAAAAAACAAGTAAGTAACTTAATAAATTATATTCCTTTGTCCAAATCGATAATCCTAAATGATTGTATTTTTTTTTTGTAATTAGTTTGTGCCGGATGAGCAAAAAGATGCCAAGTATTGGGCCAGAAGGAGAAAGAATAATATGGCTGCTAAGAGATCAAGGGACGCTCGAAGAATTAAAGAAAATCAAATTGCAATGAGAGCTGGCTGGCTTGAGAAACAAAATCATCTCATGTAAATGACTAATTATAATAATTATAAGAAATTTTCTTTTTAACTTTCTACTTTATATGCACCAATATGAAATATGAACCTATTCATTCAAATTTTAAATGAAACATGTTATTTATTAAACTACATATTAGGTACTATAAGGTCCAGGTACTAGTATAATATTAAAAACGCTGGTAGGCACTCTAATTTACAAATTCAAAATTTCAATGGTATATATCGATTTCTGAAAAACTCGATTTTTCAAAAATCGAGCTTCAAAAAAAATGAGACAAAATCTGGCTTTTAAAAGTTGAATTGATATGTGCTTTTGATAATTTTTATGAAAATTTTTGAAAAATGGATGTATTGTGATACCATACATATCTATTTAAAAATTGATTTTAAATCAATAATTGTCAATAAGTAGTTCATGTCTCATATAAAAATCTTAAAAAATATCGATTGTTTATTATAATTTTGAAAAATTTTATAGGAAAGATGAGGTGGAACGTGTTCACAAGGAGAATATGCTTTTGAAAGAGAAACTTGGCCGATGTCACTGCGATCATTGATATTTCAAAAAAATTATTTCAAAACGAACAAATCCCACCCAAACACATTAGCCAATCACCTTATAAAATTATAAAATCAACAGAGCATCATATTAATAACTTATAAAGAAAAAACTTATTTAGCATTATTAAAATAATATTTGTACACATTAATTAGACCAACTACAACTATAACGAATAATGAATATGTAATTAAATTAATGGGGGAAGATTTGAATTTTTTGAATGATTCTATTGAGAGAGTAGAGAAACCTCGTCATTATCAAATACTATTATAATCAATTAACATTTATATTTTAATTAAAAGCAAAAATTTAAAAAAAAAACAAATGTTGATAAAAAATACAAATTATGTTTCTTGGCTTGGAAAGCACGACGACGACAAGTGAGACAAAAATCAAAGTAACAATTACTATTATAGGCAAATAATATATTTTTTTGTTACATTTATGTAAAATTTAAAATTATTGTTAAACATTCGTAGATTTATTGTTTGTTAATTTAATTTAATTTAATTTAATTTTTTGTTAGTTGTTTTCTTTTCCTTATTGTTTATCATTTTAAAACAAACTTTTAAACGAATTATTTTACTTATAATAAAGTAGGGTACATGAGAGTTGTACAATGTACATACAATAGCACATTGAGAAGCTTTAAAAAATAGGTAGGTAAGTATACACTAGAATAAATGAAGTTTATTGGGTAATATGACTATGTAAATATTAAATTATGCTTTATATGATACTAGTTAGGATTGCATAATAAATTGTATAAATCTGTGGGTTACTGTAAATCTAGTTCGTAATTTTAGTTCTTAAAATGTGATTTCTGATTTTTGTTTCTTTTTAATTTAATTATAATACGTATTCTATTTCTCTATAAGAATACATAATTAGAATTAGTAATTTTCTGGTCGAGAAAATGATTGTAGTAGTCATAATAGTAGTTTAAAATAATTTAGCAAACAAATTATAAAGAAATTACCTATATTACTTATTGAAGTCCGAAATAAAGGTTTTTGGTTTTACTAATTAACTCATTGAATTTACCTAATTAATTAAAAATTTGCCAACTAATTTTTTTTCCACTTGGTACTATTAATGGGGTCAAGGAAAAATCAAAAATCCCCCCTGACCTAAATTCCCCCTAACCAAAATCTCCTCTCCAAAATCGCTCCTAGCTTATCAATTAATTAAAACTAATCGTAAGTAGAATCTCAATCAAGCGTATGTATGCATAAGCTGTATTATGTATCCTATCATTAAAAATATTTAAGCTAATCTTAAGTTAAAAAGTTGGTTACAAAGCATAATAATAGCATATAAAATACATACAGTATATATAAAATATTTTTCTAAAATTTCTAAAATTCAATTTTTTAAAAATATTTTATTCAAAATTTAAACCTTTATAAATATATACTTATCCACTTAATGACTTTTGAACTTAAGATTAGCTTATAAGTGTATAATTATATGTGTAATAGCTTGCATGCATAGGCTTGATTGAGATTCTATTTAGTTTTAATTAATTGATATGTAATTTTGGAGGTGGGATTTCGGTCAGGGGGAATTTTGGCAGAGAGGATTTTTTCCTAGAGCCCTATGAATGATCTATTGATAAAATTGTCTTTTATTTAAATACCCTTTTAAAACTTTTAACTGTAAAACAAGTGATAATTAATAGATCTAGTACATAAGGTACTTACTCTTACTATTTAGATAATATGTAGTAAACTGAATTTAAAAAAATTCTAGTTAAAAAAGCAATTGTGAATATTTCTGTACATAATACATACCCTAATTAGAATATATTTTAGATCAAGTAGTTATAATATGATTATAATATAATTGTTAGTAGTTATAATATGTAGGTTAAAATTAATGTAGGTACTATGTAAATACCTATTGCAAAATATTTTATTAGATATACGTACGTATCAGTAGCTATCTATTTCATTGAAAATTTCAAAATGGTTTTTAAAATCACTGAAAGAATTTTATACGTCAATCGTACCTGAAAGACAAAACTGCTAATTTGCATTTTGAGGAGAAAAATACGCAAGTGTATTGAAGTATCGAGTATCCTAAAATGCAATGTATAATATCTGACACTTTTACCAATTAAATTAAGTAATTAATGATTATGTAATACCAATCTGACTTTAAATAAGTAGGCACCACCTTTTACTTTTACGTATGTTTTTCATGTTATAAAAAGTATGATTCAAAATCTAAATCAGAATATCTTTGAAAAAGTGATACTTTTAATAAGAAAAAGTTTTTATTTTTGATTTATTATAATATGGCTGATTTTTATATGAAATTTCAATGCTAAAATTGACTGATATTGATAAATTGAACAAAAAAAGACCTAAAATATCTACGAGTATTATTAATATAAATGAAACTTTGGCTTATTTTATTGGCTAAAGATTTGTTAATAATTCAAAGAAAATTCGTGTAATTAATGAGTAAAATGCGATGTTTCAAAATTATATTTGGAAAAATTTGATTCATAAAATGCATAATTATAATATAAAACACAAAATTTATTACAAATAATATAAAAATATTTTTATAAAATTATTGACTGGGCCCTGCTCTTAAATATGAAAAGACTTAAAAATTGAAATATTTTAAAAACTGAATCAATGCCAATTAAAATTGCAAATTTCTTAATTGATATCTAAATTTGCAAGGTATAGGTATATAAATTGGCTTTAAAAAATACGAAAAAATAATGTGAAATAAAGTATGAATTAAGAGCCTTAATTATATTTGTATTTGCAAACTAATTAAGTGGGTAGGTAAATAACTTTAAATCAAAGAGGAAATAATCAATCACTTATAAAATACATAGATATTAAATTCTTGAAATTTACATTTTTTGTAAATTCTAGCATAAAATATGTACCTACCTATACAAGGTAATCTTTAAGTACCTAATAGATTTAAATGACTAAACACTTTGTAAATTCCTAAACCAAAATCTATATCTGCCCTATAATTATATTCCTTAAACATACACAAGTGACATGTAGGTAAATCAAAATTAGATTCAAATCTAGTATAGAAAGTATGGTAAGTAAGAAAGTATAAATAACTACTACATTTTTGTAAATATTAGAATAGGTAAGATACTTTTACTTTTTCGTTTTAAAATATTCTTTTTTCTCTCATTGTGATTTTAATTGATATGAATGGTGCTAAAAAACTTAAATGATAAAAGATATTGTGGAAGTACTAGTATTAGATAAATTAAATAAATTTTGAAGTAAAAGACTAAAAAAATTACATAAATTAATATATATTACCAATCTTGTACATACTCTAATATATTAATTATAATCTAAATATTTTATATGTAGAGTAAATTTAGCTAAATATGGTTGATACAAAGTAATATACCTTCTATATCTATTGCCTAAAAAATGATCATTTTAAAGAATCATATCCTTTGAATGTATATGCATTGTAAAATGACTTCAAATAATGTAAATAAAAAATATATGAAATTTAATTGGACTAAACTGCTCTTATTGAATTCATTTTACCTATATCTTTCTGTTTTAGACAGATTAACTATTACTCAAATAACTAAGCTTTACATTTAAAATTAACAAGTTTAGAAAATTGGTACTTACGTTTGGGATAATTTCTACTACATAATTATAATCGATTTATAAGTTCAATTTCCAAAGATTTGACAATTTTTGCTCAATTAAATTAATTTTTTTTAAAAGATTCTAACTACCATAAACTAATTATACATAGTAGGGTTATAAGTGTACAAGTCTCTAAAAATTGTTCAATAATTAGGATATAAATGATAGAAACTTGGCCTTTAGATTGATATTTGTTTTTTAATCTCAATTCATCTCTTTGCCAGGTAAATTTATACAATTTTTATAGCGAAAAAAATATGCTAGAGAAAAATTCCTAAATTAATTAAATGAATGGAATGCCTATATTAATTTTATATATGATTTATGTAATTATTGGTAGTTAACTCCTATTTTGAAACCCTGTGATTTACCTCCTTAAAACCTGCCGAATAATATACTTTTGCTCTTTTAGCATCTATCTATAATCAAATATAATTAACTTAATACTTTTACATATTCTGTAGTATAAAAGGCTAAAAATAAAACTTATTTATCCAGCATATTGGTATGCAAATAAAAATAATACTAGTATGTAAGTAACTAATAATATATAATGACTGTATAATCTATGTAATTATTTGAATTCTAGATAAATATCATTAAAATTATGCTAACTATTGGGCATTTAATGAACAAAGTTAAGTCAGAACTGGTAAGAATAAATTTCATGATATTTGATCTTATATAAGAACAGGCAATAGCATTTAGTGTATTGAGGCAATTTTTTTTATATAACAAAACAACTCGTTTCGTAACTTGAACAAAAAACTTTTATATAATCCATGGTTTGGAACATGTGCACAAAACAAGTACAAAAATAGTTGGGGTTTTTTGTTCAGCCAACAACATCTAAATAAATACGTGTACCTTACATACCCTACGAGTATCGCTAGTTTTGTATAGGATATTATTATGTGTATTGATCACGCATTTGAATATAATTTTGTGAGCATATTTACTCATTATAATTATTATGTAGGGTACTATTAAAATTGTCGAAAGCCAAAAAGCAAGCGACTTGAGAATATTATTCATTATCAGGATGTTAAGAGGTTCATTCTAATTTAAAATCAGAAAAATAATAGATACTAGCACTAATAATATAATGACTGTCTAATCTAGGTAATTTTTTGATATTCTGGATAAATATTATTAAAATTATGCTAATTATCTGGGCATCAGATTCTTTTTCGGTCCAATTTTATATTTCCTATATATTTTTAATGAGCACTTTTATTACAATCCTTTATAGTGGTATTCTTATCTCAAATTTCAATTTGAAACCCTAGTTTTCGTCCATTTGATTGCATTATACAATCTAGGATTTGAGATAAGTATTCATTTTTACTACTAGCCTTTTGTTTAAATCATTATTTAAGAGAGAAAGAGAGAGATAGAGAGATCTAATATTTCTGTCCCGCTTTTATAAAACAGGGATAACTAATCGTAAGTACAAACTTCAAACAATTTTTATTTTTTCAGTATTTTTATAAATTATTCATATCATTTTACAATAGAGTATAAGTATATAGGATCATTCAATAATGTGCTATAAAAATCTCGTTTATTCAAAACAAGACTCATTCAAACTGGAATTTTACACTTTTATGTTTTATAAATATGCGTTTTGGCCATTTTGAAAGATTTTTTATTTCAAATCTACCTATCTACATTACATTACCTATATTAGGTAGTTACATTAATTACCATTTTATAAAATTTACATTATACCTAGTACATACTTTATTAAAATAAAGTTTGAACGAGGATACTTACTAGCAATAAATTCATATTTAATTATTCCAGAAATTTTAAAATTACATCCAGTTTTGTTTTTGTAGATGATAGTTACTAATAAATTTACTAACTAGCATTCTACCTAAGTATATATTTAATACATTATTATCCAAACTCCTATTAAGATTTAACTAATTAGAAATTAGAAATGAAAAATACAATCAAAACATTACAAATTAGATATCTAGTTGTATCATCATTAGTATTTAAATGCTTATTTTGTAATAAAATAATGAAATTAAACTCGTATTGTGAGATTATCTAAATAAAAGTTTATTATTAAAAAAATAGGTTTTAAGAGAACTGTCTTTTGAGATTTTCAGTATATCAGTAGGTTTCACTATTTTAATTATTCTAGATATATGGATATCATTTTTACATTTATTACAAGAAATTTTTCAAAAAAAAATTAAATCCCAAAGTCAAGAGTCAAAATTAAATTTAAAAAACTTTTATATAATCCATGGTTAGATATGGTAGCTAAAAGGTTTTACAAACTTTATTGTTATTTCAATTATAATGGCCAATATATTAACAGACATAACGGCTCCTTTCTAAACTAAGGATAAGTATTAATCTTGAGTCTGTTGTTAATAAAAAGAAAGAGGATTTGAAGCAAATCTTGGTTAGGTAAATCTTAATACCTCCTAAAAGGATAAAAGTTGATGATGAATTGAATACTAGTTTATGTAACACAGAGAGCAAATTCATATTTAAATAAATCAGTTTGTGCCTCACGAAAATCCGCACTCCCGGTTTAATACAAGATTAAAAATACCTAGTTTAGTTATATTATTAATTTCGCTATATTGGAAATTTAAATGTTTTTTAAAACATCTAAATTTATTTTATTTATTTATTTATTTAGGTATTCATTTATTTTTGGATTTTCAAAACTTCCCGTCAAATAAACAAGGCAAAGCTACATGCCATTCGATAGAACTCATCGAGCTCTATCTTGATATATGTATAGAACAAATAAACTTTAAGCGGTCTTTCCAAAATTTCATTAAAATTTAAATATTTAAATATTTCATAAATATTTGTACTTTTAAAACTTTTAAGACTAATTAAAATAGGTAATGCTATATATCATTCGATAGTGCTCTTCAAGCTTTATCAGAAATATATACATATAAGATACTCGTATATGAACATAAATAAGTATCCCCAAAACACAGCAAAAATTCAAATTTTTAGCAATATTTTTCAAATTCTATGTGAGATAGGAACTCCAAGCTCTCATCAATTTTACCGCTCTATATGTGTGTCAATTTTGGTCTAGATTCGGCCGCAAACGTGCGTACAAATGGACGGACAGACAGACACTATAGCCCTTATTTACTCATTTTCATTCAATGAGTGTGGGCTAATAAAGTTAACCCCAATGATGAGGATATGGCTATTATGTAAATTGTTTTGCTTTAAAAATAATTGAGCCTTGTTGTATAATTATAATTATATCAGTGATTAGTAGGCGCATAACCATTGCGAAAATACCAAAGTATTATATAAAAATGGTGCTTAATGTTATGCAAATAAAACAAGTTGTTTTCCCTCTAAATAAGTAAGTACCTATACATACTTACTTTGCTATTCTTTTTCAAAATAATTCATATCATCACATCCGTTTATAAACATTTCAATTTAAAATACATTTAAAATACAAATACATTACTTACCTATCTAAATTTACAAAATAAAGTTATCGACTAGCCCATGTACATTTTTCAGTTGGGTATACTTTTATTCAGCATTTAAATAATTTTATTTAATAATTAGGGAAACATTAATTTCAAAAATTCTAAATGTAAAGTAAGGTAAACTTATATTTAAGTGAGCTTATAGAATGATCTTATTAATTAATATCCCTAGTACTACTAGCCATTAACTATAACATACATTGTATCATTATTCGATAAAATAATCATATTAGATAGTATCTAATAATTTAGAAATCAAGAAATCCAAAGTTCACTTTTTCTATACCAAGAAACTCAAGCATATATAAATAGTTATACAAATAATAGTGCCTATTATGTACATATTATACAGTAAAGACACAGTATGTATGTAATGTACAGATTATATGTACCTACTACTACTACTACTACAGTATAGTACTTTTGCATAGATAGGTAGACCGAATAAATTATTTACAGACTTAACCTTGTACTAAAGCAAAGGAAAGAAGTATAATGACCCCGAAAATAGCTATTTACTAGAAATACTCTAAAATGAAATACGTCACCAGAGCAAAAAAAACTATCAGTAGTCTAGTCAGTAGAAATTATTTTTAAATATGAGAATGTTTAGAAAAATTATAAAAGTGTAATAACATTTTGGTTACAGTTCACATGAATAGTAAGGTACTTAAGTACCTACACTATACTACTACTACCTACAAAGTAGTGGTAGTTGGTATGTTAGTAAGTAGGTAAATACTTTTTGTACTCGTCGTACTTTAAAACCTTTTCAAAAAAATTCAAAAAAAAAAATATTTGCATAACAAAACCTAAGGTTACCCTGACCCGGGAGTACATAACCCTGATATACAAAGTAGGTCAGGGTCATGGGTCAATTTTTCCTCATCAGAAAAACAGGATCAATTTTTGTATTGGAACTTTATTGAGGAGAAAATTAATGTCTCTGTTATTATTACCATATAGGGATAGTGATACTTGCAAGTGAGTATAAGGTACCCTATACGTATGTATAGGGTACCTACATTAGATTTATAAGATAAGATATTTAAGATACAGAATATTTAGCATTAAACTTTTAATTTCCAAATAATATATCTAATAATTTGTATTTACTCAGCCTCAGTCATAAAGTATTTTTAGATTTTTTTAGATAAAGATTTCTGGGTAATTAGTAATTAGTTAGTATAGGATTTTAATAGGTAAATGCATTTGCATAATATTTATCTACGTAACGAGATATCATCATTTAAGTGGGTGGTTTAGATAATACAAATAGATAAGTGAGAGTGTTGATTATAGTATTATACTATTCGTACATATATCTAGTAGAAGGAAAAGTCCATTTGGACAAAAATATAAAATTTGCAATGGAAATTATATACCTACACCATTCAGTACTACATAGTGTATTTAAAAATATCATAACTTGATGCAGTGTATTCAAAATTCAAGTTCATAGGTACATACTACATACCTCACAACTTTATACATGAGTTCTAGGTTGCTAAAGAGTATGCTCCATAATGTATCTACATACATAATATTATGTACTTGTACTTATATAAGTCGTTCTTTTTGAGCAACTCTTTTCGTATAACTCGAACTCATATGACTCAAACTTTACGTAACTTCGGGTAGGCCTGTTGTGTTGAATTTGTTCTAAACTTTCAAAGTTTCAATGCCTCGAACTCATTCTCATTTTGTGTGCCTTGTCATTCTATCCTCCTCAAACTGAAAACACACTAACTCACTCACTCAAAAGCAAAGTCCAAACAAATAATCAACCTAAGTAATAAAGGTTATGGTTTTCATTCATCTAATTGCAAAGTGTATTTTATAAATATCTCTATCTTATACTGGTAAATTGAGACATTCCATTCTTTGTATGACTCGGTTTTTGGTGTTTTTCTTTGATATTTTTTTGTTCAAGTAAATATGATTAAGATGGGAGAAAATTTTAAATTAAATGCGGAACCACCATTAGGTGTTGGAAATACTTTACTCCCACATCATCATCATCATCACCATCAATATCATCGTCGATCCATTGGGGAATTAAACCCATCAATAAGTTCGATATCAGGCCACTGGGGTGGTGCTGGAGGTAATAGTTCGGATCATATTGATCACACTTCCGGCTCAAATCCAATACTTCCAATGTGCTGTACAGCAACCTCAATGGGACCTGATGATGGCGAGAAAAGTCCTGGTCACCAAGTTTTCGAAGATTTACAATTAAATAGTAATAAAAGTAGTAACAATATGAATAGTAATAATAGTGCTGGTAGTAGTTCTAGCAATAGTAAAAATGACTATTGTTACTCACCTTCAACATCACCGTCGGCTCAAGTTATGGTGAGCACATTGAACCTCGGATCATCAACAAACTCGCCTAGTCCTTCGTGCTCTACACTTTACATTCGACAAATCCCAATCCATGATAGTCCTTTACAATCACAACCCGGGCCTATTCTAATACCCTCAAAATCTGCCGAGGAATCTTATAAGCAAATGTGTGACTCGAACGACCTGAAAGATGCTATCGAAATGTTGCTCCAATTGTACAAATTGTTCGGTTCAAACGTTCAAAATGATGAATTGAATAATTTCGTAGAATATTATACCGAGGTCATTGTGAGACTCGTCCCACCACCACCAGTAGCCCTCCCCATTTCCGGCTCTTTCGTCCAGGCCGACCTTTTTTCCTGTCCAATTTGCTACGGAGTATTAATTGAACCAGTTTCCATACAGTGTGGGCACTCCTACTGCCGTCAATGTATTACCAAGCAATGTGCTGGACAATTTTGCCACAGATGTAAATACATATTGACACAAGTCGACATTTCCAATATCAAAACGAATGTACTTATCGGCTCACTTGTGGAGAAATGGTGGCCAAGGCCCAATGAACTTAGGACTGAAATCAAGGAGAATTTAGTCCAGCAAGAACAAATGGGTAAGAAAATAAAACTTATCGATAGATATATATACCTACAAAAAACCCAAAAAAGAATGATTATTATTGAAACTAAATTAATCAAAAATAGAGCATTTGCGTGATAATCTAGATACCTACCTACTTATCTATACTTACCTATCTATACTTTGTAGTATATCTATACTCTATACCATAATTATGTTATACTTTGATATATTTTTTTCAATCGAGGCTTTCAATTTTTAAACCTCAATTTTTGCTCAATATGAGCCTAATAATTTATTAATTGACTGAAAATGATTACCGGCTTTTTACATTAGTAAAAATGATACACACGCACTTCTATATTTGTTAAAGAAACAAATATACATATAATACAGATAGGGTACTCATTTGAAACTTGAATTATAGCCATAGATAACTAGCTAATAATTAGGTACTCGTACCTACTAGGTACTAGTAACAAAAAGTTTTCACAGAAATTTGAAATGCAATATTTTGTTCCTTCTAATCAATCGTAAGTTAAAACTTTTTTAAAAGTAGAAACATACCTACTTATGTAATACTAGATATCCATAGGTAGGAATTATTTTCCACCTTATGTAAATGTTTACATAAAAAGTGCTTGCTTACGAGTATAAAAATATATTTTCAACTATTTATCCTTCAAATATGAGCAGAGTAAATCGTTATACATACATACATACATATATA
Organism: Nanhermannia cf. coronata Gr-Ori-00579; assembly: GCA_034699045.1. Classification (NCBI taxonomy): domain Eukaryota; kingdom Metazoa; phylum Arthropoda; class Arachnida; order Sarcoptiformes; family Nanhermanniidae; genus Nanhermannia; species Nanhermannia cf. coronata Gr-Ori-00579. The sequence goes on along the minus strand of JAQIXA010000007.1, from coordinate 27,611 downwards.
CAACCAATACCAATAAATATATATATTACATTTACTAATATATCAGTACTAATAGGTAAGTTAATAAGTAATAATATTATCATTATCATTATCATTCATACAATAAGGTTAAGGCCTTATCTATAGTATAGTTATATCTGTATTACGTTAAAACTTTTCACTATGAATTCTCCATATCTAATGTAAATGTGTTATGTAGTATTCTTATTACGATTAATTATTAATGATATCTGTATTTATTCTTAACTTATACGTAAATAGGGGGAATTTTCACAATCGCTAAATTTTTTACATAATTATTAAATCCTATATTCTAGATTGAATGTTCAATCTACATGTTTACAAGTATGTACTAATATTGCTATTGCTTATAAAACAGATTACCCAATGTCTATATACTATAGATCTAAAGGATCCTAAATGTATTGCATACTGCACTGCTAGTAGTATTATATATACTATTTATAATCTAATTTTTTAGTGACAAAATCATTATCGATTATAAATGCTGCATAATATCAATTTTATCTTTTTACATAAATATTTAATTCAGATCATGTTCAAATAGGATAATTAGATATTATTTTGCAAATATGCAAATTTGTTAAATGAATAGAAGAGTTTAGAAAACCTTTCATAACATTTCATTATAATATGTACGACAAGTACTATGGAGTAGTAGATTAATTAAGTAATTCGAGTTTACATAAAGTTTTACAGGGCTCTATTAATGGTTTTTCCCCTAATTTGATTAGCAGCTCGCATTCATGAAAAAAAGACAAGGTCCATCATTTGATCAGACATTTTATCAATTTAATTTCAAATTAACTTGAAACACTTAAATATCTCAATTTCTTAAATTAACCTTTCAATCATGCTTTATACTTTATACTAATGTACGTACATATACAGTATACGAATGTTTTAGTAGCACCTACACTTCCTATAACATAATATGTAGGTATGTAGACAAATTAAAATTTAATGCACAAGCCATCTTTAAAACCTTCGTTTTCTTGTGGTTTAAAGTTTAAATCAAGGTCGTTAAATAATATCAGTATTATGGTATTATTAGTAATAGATCATGAAAATGTTTTTTTTGTAATTTCATTTCTGCCTTACAATAAAATAAGAACTTATCAGTAGGTTCTGTAGTACATATAGTAATTTTTAGCACTGACCCAGGATTTTTTTCAGAGATTCAAAATCAAATGATTTAATCGATTCGAATTTAACTTTAATGAGCAGCTTTAAATTTTAAATAAAAAAAGGTCATGCCGAAAGCACACTTACGATTAGCAAACTTTTTTCATAAATATATCACGCATACATGTTCAAATGAATTTTAAAAAGAAAATTTAACAAAATATTTAAATTTTTTAGGATTTTTTAGTAACTGTAACTTTTCACAAATTTTCAATATACGGGCACGGGCTAAAAAAATTAAACTTTGAACTCTAAAAGATAAGTACTCGAATAGTGTGAATGTGTATTCTGTAGAATATTGGCATTTACTTATTTACGAAGATAACTATAAATAATTTTCTATAAATGTACTATAAATAATTAAAAATATGTAACCCTATTACATAGGTAGGTAGTAGGTAGGCATAAATTCTTTATGTATGCCTACCTCTCAATTGATCAAATCATATCAATCTTTTAGGAAAATTCTAATGGTATCCTATTACTTATTTATTTTTTTATTTTTTTTTACCTTACTTATAAATTACTTACCAATACAATAGTATACTTAAAAAGGCACTTACATACTTACTTCAATACTTTTCTAATTAAATAATATTTTGCAAGTCATTTACCTTGTCGTGTATCGATTTTAGAAAGCCTTATATAAAATCTAACAATAATAGCGCTTTATTCCCTATCAAAATTGTCCAGTATGATTAACCTACGCTATGTATTTAATTTCAATAACCTCAAATTTTATTGAACCCAAATGAAAAGTTCAATACTCAATTTTAATTGCTACTATTTTTAAATTACTTGAATTAAACATTCATTGCACAAAGGTAGGGTAGGGTATATGTTTAGTAGAAAAAATGTATAATTTCTGATTTTTCGATTTCGGGGCAATGTGGACTATACAAATACAATATAGTGATACGGCGGATGGCGTGAAGCCATAAATCCATAAATTTTACATTTTTTCTACTATACCAATTTATCTAAACTAGTAGAATCGTTATTAGTTATTAGTAGGGTATTATTATGTATTTACGTAATAAGCATATCTAGTCAATCGATTGGAGGTTCGGTACTATATGTATCGGTAAACATTTCAAAACCTTGAATTTGAAACTGAAAAGGAAAATTGGCAATTAAAAACCTATCAATGCATAAGATATCATTATATTATTAAATTTTTCAATCGAATCGTAATTACTACCTACGTATTATAGCATAGTTATGTATTAATTACAACTCGATTGAACAATTTAATAGCTTGATAACCTTTAATTTTTTCGATTAGTTTATTATAAAATCCAATTTTTAAATACAAATTATTTTATTTCTTAAAACACTTTTAAGTAAGTAGGTGCTCAAATATCTAAGTAGCTAGCTAGATAGGTAATATTTTATATTTTATGTAAGGCATCAAAAATATTTTAATGCCACCTACACAGATTTCCTAGGTTCGGAATGTTCTGTTTGAAAACCCTGCTCATAACATTACTCAATGCAGCATGTGAGATTTAATTAATTTTGACATAAGATCCAAATGGTCCTTTTAAAAAGTGTTATACCAGCAGTATATTATTTACAGAATCTTATTTTAATACCTAATAATTTATACAGTTGTCTTTCCAACTCTCTTTCACTTAGGACTTATAGGTATGTACTCTTTTAATGTGCTTGTAGTTAGACTTTTCTAATATGTATATTTAAATATAAATACCTATACATATCTACTCTAGTACTTATGATTAGATAGCTAAGCATTTCGTAATATGCGATAATCCCATATGCAAATGTCTCGTAAAGTCTAATAAGATTTTAAAAAAGCTCAAAGTCGTGATGTTATAAGTAGGTACAAGCATCTGTAGTACAGTACAAAAATAAGAGCATTTCCAGATCCGATGAAAATTCCAAACTCCTGACTAACTAATTTGATCCTATCGTGTCTTTTTTTTCCTCTAGGTACTATACCTTAGGTATCTATTTTTTGCAATTAAATTCAGTCACATTTATTGTTAGAGTTAGAGACTGAATAAAAAGAACTCTTTTGACTCTGCTGGCTAAAAAAATCTTGCAGGAAAAAAGCACATATAAATAATAATATTGTGTATTCTAAACATATCAGTAGCCGTAGTACTCAAACCTTTCCACCTTTTTGCCATTGGGATGTGCCTATGTATCATGTATGTTACTCATGTAATGTAAGTAAGTTATATAAACTTTCATTATAATATAGATAGTGCCTACTAATGTTTAATACAGATGGTAGGAATATGTAGATATGTAAATGAGTAGTTTACGAACATAAATCTACGCCTTGCTTTACATAACGAGAAATAAACTTTTTTATATAACTTTTAGCCTCTAAAGTTAAATGTAAGCATGATGAAATCATACTCTAAAGTTAAAGTCTTAAAATATTCGATTCGAAATTCGCAAAAAATTATAGATACTGATATCTTGTAGTATCTACTAAAATACTTATTTGTATAATAGTAATAATAATTTATCTACGTACATGAATCTAAATTAGTAAGAGTTCAAAGTCAATTTCATTGTTAAAAGAATTTTTTTAAGTAAATCGCTAGAACTCTATAACTATACAGAAATGTGCCTATCTGTATATTATGTTAATGTTTTGAGGTATGAGGATAATTTCTTTGAAATTTAGGTAGAATAGAAGGAAAGTATAACTAATTTGAATATCAAGTTCAAATAATAAAGTATACATAATATAACTATATAATGAAAATGGTATGGTAGCTAGGAGCTAACTTATATAAATAACAACTTTTATTTTTTTTTCTTTCTTGCGTCGTCAAAATTTCCTTAATTAACCACCATTTAATATCCAAATGGCAAATTCATAGCTCTAATACAAATAGGTATTAATATATGGCTATCTGTAGTTTCATTACAAAATCCAGTTTATATTCTCAAACACGGTAGAAATAATTAAATTTCATTTTTATATAACCAATTAGGCCAGTGACTAGATTTGGAGTACGGACGAGTATATATCCTTACTATTTTCCAATTAAAAACATTTTACTTAACATACCGATATTCTTGCATTAAAATTAAAATACTACAACTACTTAAGAAAAATTAGTATAATTTTAAGACGTTTTTACTCGTAAGCATAATTCATGATCATTTTAGAACTTGGATGATTTTAATAACTCTTTGATCATATTGGTTTATTATCTGATATCAGATATCTTATACATACTACTTTTTTTGTTTTTAATAATGTTTTTGAAGCCTAATTAATTAACAAGGAAAATATTTATCTTGATCTTATACGGATATCGTAAATAGGAACTTGAATAGGAACTCGAAGGTACAGCTCATAATTTCTTAATTTACATGCTTTATCATAATATAAATAATTTGATCATATTACATACTTCTACTTCTACTAACTAATACTATCTGTACTATATCAACCTCTACCAATCATTAGGACCATGAATGCTATATAAGTAGTAATAGTAGGGTATATTGAATCTGCGTATAAATAATATTCAAGTATTCACAGGCTAAAATAAGCAAATCTTTAAAAGAGGATACATTAATAAAAATAGATAGGGTATGTACATATAATTAAAAGGTAAGAATCAAATTGCTTATAAACACTGCCAATTTTTAAAATGAAAGATAATAAATAAATAAGATTGAAATGTTGCAAATTTCTCGTAACATTATAGGTTAAATTAACTTTTTGAATAAAGTTTCTGTAATTTTCCCAAATGTACAATAAACAATACCTTACCTAACCTAAATAAATTATGCATTAGGTATATTTTTAAATATATGCCATTTATTTATGGTATAGTAATAACTGCTATTTGAGCTTTTGTAGAGTTTCAATATCAAGGATAAACGGTATTGTTAACTTTTATTTTACCTAATTTAAATTAGTACCTCTGTTGTTCAAGTTGCACGTGTTTGTTTTGTGATACCTTACCACATAGTTATTATAGTACCTAGGTATTTTTTTATAAAATAAAATAATATTATTTTAATTTAATGAAATAGATGCTCAAGTACTTAAATTCACTAATTCAGCTATTATCAAATTAAAATTAAAATTATAAATTATAAAAGTAGAATTACAGTTGACAAATTTTGATTAAATCCGATTAAGAATACAACTAAAGGGCTCAGGAGTTAGATTCAAAAATGTATAGGTACCCTATTTAATACTTACCTACAATACAATAACTGATAGTTACCTATAGACAAATAACATCTATAGAGTATTGTTAAGGAGGTAAACATTTTCATTCGGATATGATTTGAGTATCATTTCAATTTTATGAATGGACAAACTTTATTTAATTAATAAAATAATACCTTCAAATTCCAAAGCTGAATAAATAATCATAATTCTTATCATATGATCCGGCAACAAATAAATACAAATGGAAAACATATGTTGAAAAGCAATTTTTAATTGCTTTTCAATTTCATCACAAAATATGTAGGTAACTTGGATTTTCCCATATTTTACTTCTACTGTGAATAATAAGACTAATTCTAATACAAATGGCATAGTATACCCTACTGTAGTATCTAGTAGCTAGTAGGATATAGATATATGTATGGGTAACTTAATAAACAGTAATATCTTACCTCAAATTTCTTTAAAAAAAGTAATAAAAAGATTATTAGCTCATAAAGCTACCTTTATCAAAATACTTCTAATTTAAATATTTGATTACTTTTGTTCTTATCCTTAAAAATATATTTGATTTTGGCGAAATTATTCAAAGTAATCTGAAAACCTTGATCAAATCTTATTTGCCAAATTCACAATCAAGTTCCTAATATGATCAATGATCATATTAGATTTCAGGCAGGTGCTTACAACTTACATATTTAATTGAAAACTCTAATGAGTCTGCTGAATTCTGACGATGAGATTAAAAACAATTTTTCACGTTTCTGGTAAATGACTTGCTGACGTATTTGTATTTTTTATATCTAATAAAAAAGGCTACATAATGTTCACACCTATAACTTATTTATAAGCTATTATTATCAGTTAGTAACTGACTATAACGGATGTATAATAAGTAAGTATAAGTATAATACATAATCTGTATTCCTATCGATCTTCAAAATCATAATATATTGCTCGTATGTACATACATACATATATATGTATAATATCTAAGGATAAGTACCCTACATAATATCTTATCTAACACTAGAAATAGTATATACTTTATTTTTATAACTATGATCATTTGTCTGATTTTCAACATTGTTGAACTATTTACAGAGTAATAAATCTAAAAATCATAAATCATAAATCAGAGCATTAGGTAAATAAGAATAAATAAGATTAACATATTTTTATTCTATTTGTTTATAGAAGAAGAAGTGGCATCTCGCACAAATTCCTGGAGCTCACCTCTATCCCTAATAAAGAGTGAAAAGGCCCTCGGAGATGCCGAAGAAACCATAAAAGCCTGTCCATATTGGGCCAAGGGATATTTCCGTAAATCGATTACATTAGCGGCCATTGGAAAGTATGAAGACGCTTTCATTTCCCTTTCAATATGCCTGTATCTTGTCAACGGTCTTAAGCTATGTGATCAATCCTCTCTCATACCGGTTAAAAGTGAGATGGTAAAGGTCATAAATAGACTTTTCGTATCAGCCATGGGACCTCCACATGGGGGTCGGGAAACTTATCGAAGACATAGCTTCGACCAAATCCAATTCTCTCCCTATCCAAATCCAAAAAAGCAATTTCTATCAATGTCTTTAAAACAACAAGATCAACAGAGGTTCGGAAGTGGAGGAAATTTCGGCTCAAATTCAGAGTCTGAAAATAATTCAAGTGGCGATGAATCGAGTGAGCGATCGAATTATTCCGTTCCAAGTCCAAACAATAGTAGTCCTACTAAAAGTAGTATTCTCAGACCTATGAGCAAGTATAGGTATGGGCATTATAATAAAAATAGCAATAATTGCACCTCAACAATTCATCAGGGAAGCTTTGAAATACAAACAGAAAAAATTCACAAGCTATTTGATCGTGCATTTCAAGAGTTGAATAAGCTTCATAGTGAAATCCTTGACCTTCGGTCAAGTTTAGCCGGGAAGACTGGGCACGATATTGGACCAAATTTGTCTCTTCGCTCATTTGATGAAACCCTGATCTCAACTATGGATTTTGAATGTACCCTCTGCTATCGGCTATTTCATCAACCTGTTACCACTACTTGTGGCCATACTTATTGCAGGTAACAAAAATTTACCTTTGCCTAATTAATTACTAACTAATTCTAATTCTAAGTATTATTATTAGTATCCAGTACCCTATATACTGCATACCTAATTTAATTATACTTACGATTTCGTTAGAAAAATTTGCTAACTTACAGATCTTTTAGACACAATGATCACTCATTTTATCTTTTGATTCTAGGAGCTGCTTAGAAAGATCATTGGACCATTCGCCTTATTGTCCGCTATGCAAATCCTCGCTTGAAGAATATTTGGCAGTCCGTAGACATTCAATCGATGAATTCATTGAAATAGCAATATCAAAATATCTTCCAAAGGAGAGATCAGAAAGATTTCAGCAACACATTGAAGAAATGTCCGCAGTTGAACTTAATGGAAAAAATCCAGAATTAGAAATACCAATATTTGTTTGCACTATGGCATTCCCTACAGTAAGTTCTCCTTACTCAATCTCATTAACAGTATATAGTACGAAATAAAGTGCTTTCTGCCTAGCAGAAAACTAATATATAATGTAAGTATAATGTATCATTTTTTCAAACCACAGGTTCCTTGTCCACTACATGTATTCGAGCCTAGATATAGATTAATGATACGTAGATGTATGGAATCGGGAACAAGACGATTCGGTATGTGTTGTTATCTTCATGATGGAGATAGTAATTATGGTGAATATGGGACAATCCTAGAAATCAAAAAAGTTCAATATTTTCCTGATGTAAGCCTTACAAATTTTATTAAGGAAATATCTATTGTTACATTGATTTTATTATATTCAATTAGGGTCGATCAGTTGTGGATACAATTGGAGGAAAAAGGTTTCGGATTTTAAGAAAAGGTGTACGAGATGGATACAATACTGCTGTGATAGAATATCTTGAAGATCAAATACTTCAAGAGAGTTTTGAAAGACAAAGTAAGTACTCTCTGTACTGTATAACCTAACCTAATCATCAAAAATAAATTAATTTGGACTGATTTTTGTAGAACTTTTAGAAATTCAAGAACAAGTCTATTGTGAAGCAAGTGATTGGTTGAAAACTGTGAATTCCGCAATTCAGCAAAGAATTTTTTCACATTTTGGTTCCATACCTGAAATGAACCCTACAGATATAGATCGTGAAGATGGTCCAGGTAAAAATACACAAAATTTAAAATTTTTAACTATTAAATTAATCGATGTTTTTTAATGTTATATTTAGCTTGGACTTGGTGGCTTTTAGCTATTTTACCCTTGGAGGTAAAAACAATGATACTTTAATATCTATGTATATACTAATTTTGATATTAAATTTTAAAACAATCTTTTACATTTCTTTTACAGACAAAAGCACAACTTGCAGTTTTGAGTATGAGTAGTTTGAAAAAACGTTTAGAAAGCATCCAAAAAGTACTTAAATATGTGAAATCAAGTCAAATATGACCATTATTCGAAGATATCACAGTGTTTTACTTTATAGCTACTTTCTTTGCCATTGCCACAATTTTCATATCAATTTTTGATTCTAGGTCCAATATTTTTAACCTTTAAGTACATTTATAATAATGTCATTCATTAGTCATTTCATTAGGATATAATGTACAGCTAATCTATTATTAATGGAAAAATATACAAATTATATTCATATTTTGATTTACTTTACAGACTGAAGAAAATGTTTATACATAATGCACATTACCTATATTGTTAAAAAGTGATATCTTACCTACCTATATATATATACTTCTTAAGAGAAGAGCTTTGGCTTTAAATGAAAATTTTAAAATGTCGTTATTATATTTCTAGTTTAACGTGCTTACTAACTACTATTTTTGTTGATTGATTTGTCAAATTCAAGCTATCGTCATATTACATATTTTATATTTATTTTTAAAGTAAAATGTAAAAATTCTATAAATACTTCTCCTTTGAAATGGAACTTGCACATTAAACTGCATTATACATACTATTTTATGTCTAACACATAGAAGGTAGTGGGATATATATTGAATATATTTGTGTATCTTTAGTATTTACTACTATTTTAAATTATTTTATTACCTATATTAAATAGGTTCTTAATTTTATTGTGAAAGTATAACCACTCTGCTGCGTACCTTGAGCTAGAGAGGTACATATCTGTACTGCTTTCACTATCAGTATGTACCTAATACCTAATAACACGGGTAGGGTAAGAGTAGGAAAATATAAGTAGTTAAGAGTAATAAAAATATTGTAATTAAAATACCTACATCTATAAAAAGTTGTTATATCTAGTTATTGTTATATAGTAGTAAACTAGTAATATAAGCATTCAAATTCATATTATATTTGTATTTTTGGTAAAAATTAGTAGGGTACCTACTTATTATTCTTATTTTTATTATATTATACACCTACTTAATACCATAGTTGACTGACGTAGTAACAAGATGGATTAACTAATATTAGACTAGATTTTGAAACAACATATTTATCAAATAATTATTTTTACAGACTCTAATCTTAATAATGTATTATTATTAATCATTTATAATGCATATTCGTCTCTTCTCTTATAACGGATGACAATAGAAACTAAAGCGCCTTAAAATTTATATAAAAAAATTTAGGAGATCAAATATTTAACATTTACTAGTAGGTATGAATTTTTTTTGGATCTTGAAATTTTACAAAATGGAAATTCGAATACCTAGGTCTAGGTATATAAGATTAATACAAAATGTAGATACCCAGAGAATAATGTTAATTAATTAATTAATGTTAATTAAAGTGTATCCTGTCCATTTCTTATATATTTTCACTAAACATCATAAAATATGCAGGTAAATATACTAGTAAGATCCTCAGTCCCAGCATAAGGAGTAAAGTATCCATTGGGCGAGAGTGTGATCATGCTCTGATCCTCGGTCGTCTCATCATCCCCAAGTCCAATCCTCAAGGTCAAGTGTTCTAAGCTAGGTTTATTAATCTTATTATCTCAATCACAAAAATTGTAACTGCGGTATCCGTTTCGTATAGTATCCGTAATCTGTATAACCTAAATTTTATTATCTTCCTAAAATTTGTCTTCAATAGGTTAGTTTTTGAAAAGCATTCAAGTTCAATATTCGATATTCAGATTACCTAAATCTGAATACTGATCTTATATTATAAGAATATCTGGGTTTCATTAAAAAAAATTTAAAGACCACAAAGGTCAAGATCAAATCTCAATTAGACTTGAGATCTAAAAAAAATCTAGAAATTTTACCAATAATTTTACAAGTACCCTATTCTATTATAAATTATAAATACACTACCTAGGTACTAGTACTAGTAGGTAGGTACCTTCTAATTCTAATAGATAATGAAAACGAGTTGATGTACCTGTGTCTTAATCTTGGACTCTGATCTATTACTCAATTAATTTATCTTCGGATTTTTTTCAAATACAGAAGTAAAATATAAATCTTGTAAAGTAATAATATGAAATACCTTAATACTATCAATTCTATTATTTATTATATTATTAGTAGGGTACGAAATATTTAAAAATAACTTAACTTTGGTCTATGTTTAAGTTTAATAATAAATAATTAATAAACTTTTAAATTTCAAATCGGTTTCTAAAATCTAGTAGCACCTAAGCACTAGCACTATACGGATCGAATACCTAAAATATGTAGGTGCCCTACTATTTACTTGATTCTGTACCTACTCCAGTTATATTGTATTATTTATAAAACAAGAAAGCTACATAGTTAGCTTTTTATATAATTTTGTTATTTTAACTTATTAAAAATAATTTTGCAATTGTAAATATAGTATAAAAATATACCTAATGCAACTTCTGATAGATTTTAGAATAGTAATTTTATTTATTAATGCTACAGTATACATAGTAGGGTACTATTTATACTGTGCACATGTATAGTACCCTGCCTACTATAATAATTTAAAAAAAATTAAGTACCTAAGTACTGATATACCTACTACCTAATAAGAATGGTGATAACAACATACATAATATTATTGTGCATTATAGCAAGTACCTATACGATAATACCTACATATTATTCGAAAACTTAAATTTTATAAAAAAGAAAATAAAAACAATAAACTATCTAGGTATAATAAAAGATAAATATTCAAAATATGAACAAATAATAAAGTACCCTACCTAATGCTTTTATTTTCAGAAAAATGCATTCATTTTCATAGTAAACCTAGACTACCCTGTATATTCTATATACCTATTACCTAGGTACATAGTACATACCAATCAATATCTGTCATTTTATAAATAGGTACATATGATAACTCGTATTTTTAGAATGTATCTGCGTTTATGTTTATTATTGGTATTGGACTCTTTCTTTTCAAGTTAAACGTTTGAATTTTTTTATTTTTCTCAAGTGTCATATTCCAATTTTCCAATACAATTACATTGTCAAATTTATACAGGCATATCAATTAGTTTAGTAAATTTCACTAATAATAAATTCAATTCTTCAGATATAATTATATTTAAATTTATATAAAGTATCTTATCCGATCCGAAATAACTATAACGTAGCCTACCTCTAACAAATTCTAAAAATGCGTCTATACATAGGTACTTCTTACTCATATAATACGATAGTAATTTCTAAGGGTAAGTTAAGTAAACCCCTTGTAATTATAGACATTGGACATTAAACAATATACATAGAGATCAAAATATTTTGTAAATATAAATATATGTAATATTTTGTCATTGTCATCACAAAGTAATTAAATGTAGTGCCTAGATTATAATTATTCTTTAAAAAAAAATACCCTATGATATTTTCAATTTACAGATAGGCATGTTTTTCATTTATTTTATCGTTTTGCTTAAAATTAAAAATATTTAAAACGCTCAAATAAATAAATTTGTTTAAAACTTTTAAAAACTTTTAAAACTGTTATTTGTTTTAAAACTGCTGGTTAAAAACAGGACTAGACTGCCTTATTGGAGCTTTAATACGAATTATCCTGATAAAATAAACAAATAAAAATACAACTGCGATAATATATTTTTAACTTGTGCAAAGTAAACTACATCAATGGACTTTTTTTTTATAAGAAAAAAGTTATAGGTACCAAATTTTACAAAAACTCTTCATGCTAATATCAGTATTAAACATATTAATCGCAAGTAATTTGTATGTATGTATGTATTAGTGTTTTTTAACAAAAAATTAAAGCGAGATTAATGAATAGAATTAAATACAGAAAAAAAACACGAACAATTTATAAAGTATTTACGAATGTACTACCTAAAGACAATATCTAACTATTATATTATTAGGGATATTTAGGCAGTGAAAAAAATGAAATCTTTTACATTTCTCTTTTTAATAAAAATTGTTTTTATCTACATATGAGATCTTTTCTCTACCGATAAGTTACAAATAATTTAGGGAGTACCTAGCAGTACTATTAGTATCTAATCCAAATCTCAATTAGCATTACATATTAATCAATCAATTAAATAGTATTATCCTTAAAGACTTGGTAAGAGCGAATTTAATGGATATAAGTGAGTAATAGTTCCAATTCCTTTACTATTTCCTTCTCGAAATAATAACCTAGCTCCAATTTTGATATATTCAGGTTGCTTAATAAACCTAAAAACAACAATCGCCCGATCATTTGTATACAGCGGCTTTGAAGAAAACGTTTCTTCGATTATTGCAGTTTGAGAGACATTTCCTATGTGCACAGTGCATTGAAATCCTATTTAAATATAGCTTAGTTAAATGAAAAATTAATTCAAATAGAATTCAGAGATCATACCTTTTTTTATCGTAGTAGCATGAAAGAGAACGCAAACATCCGCCTTCACATTTAAAATTTTTTTAATTTTTATTATTGAATTCAATTTTATATAGTTTTTAACCTGAAAGAATAAGCATGATTCCGGAGAAAGTGTTGTTGAAAGTAAAACCATTCCTTTCCTTAATCCTTCAACTTCTATGTTAAGACCTATACTTGCAGACTGACTTGCTCGTACTATACGGCATGGTGTCTGTGACAACAAAGAATTTATGAGTATGCACATACAGCATTTTTAAAAATTAATTTTATTGAAATCACCTTATATCGTCTACATGAAGTAACTTTCACTTTTTTAAAGGTTCCGTCACCCATAGGTCCTAATTTTATTATTTTATAAGTATACTTTTTTGTATAAAAGTAGATAATTAAGTATTTAGTAGTACCTAACTGTTAACAACTATTAAATAATTATTAGGCTGATGGTTTGCTAATACATACCTAATTAAAAAGTAGGTAGGAAATTTAAAGAAAGCTTACCCAATAAAAAAGAATTCCCTTCAGACAAGGTACCTCGAGTTAATAAGCCACCCAAAATAGTTCCTTTCGATGGTATTCTAAAAGTCTCATCAATTTGAAATTCAGGTAGGTCCTTAATCGTAGTAAAAATTATTTAAATTAATAACAATAAAAATATTCATATTATATACTCTCTATCTATATCAAATCTCACAAGATCAATTAGTTACTTAAATTGACTTTAATTGACTTACTTGCTCTAAACGTTCTCTCTCTTTTATATTTAATCCAGGTGGTAACAAATAAAGAAATCTTGTAAATAAAGAAAGCCCATCTCCTATAATAAATATAAATAAAAAAAATATCTTTTAAATCAATTACAATTACATCGTATTTTTGTTTATCCTAATTAAATATTCCATAAATCTTAGATTTATGAATTTTAGATTTTCTCTATTATACAAAATTGGATATACCTGACACACTCGAAAGAGAAATTATTGGAATAGTTGAATGCGTAGAAGCTACATAAGTTATAATATCATCGTCGCTTGAAATTCTAAATGGCACCCGTTTGCAGTTACTTCCATTTAATAAATGATCTTCAAGTTCTTCTATTAACTTTGCAAGCTTCGATTCGGTTACCATATCTGTTTTCGACAGTACGATTATTAATGGAATCTATCAATATAAAAACAATATTATTTGTCAATTTTATTTTTTTAAATGTATTAAAATATTTTTAAAGGTAGGTGCAAACCTGAAATGCAAAGGCTAGTGTAAGATGCTCTCTTGTCATTTTTGTGAAACCACCGACCGAGCTTATTACAAATAGTATATAATGCGGAGAGTATCCTACAGATTTATCAATAAATTGATCTAGAAAAGATAATTTTTGAATTTATTTTTTATGCTTTTTACCAGTTATTCCCCTAATAGTTGTTCGTAAATATTTCTGATGTCCAGCTAAATCAATTAAGGTTACAAGCTTTGTAGAAAGTTCGCAAATAGTTTCAGTACTTCCCTCTTGGTAATTAATTGTTCGACCCTATATAAAAATGAACATTATAAAATACGAACTTTTGGTATAATTGATGAGACAGTAATAGTGAAATACCTGAGAATCAAATCCAAGAAACTCGTGCGATATAGATGAAGTCCTAGAATAGCAAAACAATATATGTATTAAATTTTAAATTTTATTCATTATAAAATCAGGAAAATAATTTTCAAATCAAATACATTATATTATACTAAAAAAAATCAGTATTTGTATGTATGAGCACAGTATCTGTTTCACAGATAGCATACTCCTACTTATCAGTACTTTATTATTACTAAATCTGAATAATGCATTGTTTATATTTTTAGTAACGGTATTTATTACAAACCTTCCCGATTTTACTTCATGTAAATGCTTAAACATGTTTAATCTAGCCCGACCTCGGCCATCATCCAGTTCCCCTTGTGTAAGAACACCAAGAAGTGTTGATTTCCCCGCATCCACACCACCGTAGACAGCGATTCTTAAATCTATCCCAGGCTGGTCATCTGGAATCTAAAATGTTTAATTACATTGTATACTTTCATACTGATATGGTAATAAAATAATACAATGCCTATAAGAAATAAAGTAAAGTAACACTAGTACCCTACCCTACCTACTATTAATTACTAAAACAGAAATTCAGAGGTTTGAGTGAATAAGTAAATAAATCGGTTAATAATTCTGACTGTATCAAAATGTCCGCTATAAAAATCGACATGTTAGCGATAAGGTCGTTTAATTTAATTTAATTATTTGATAATTACCTTTAATTAATCGGGATTAAAGTAAAAGTTCTTATTTTTTTAATTCAAAGTAATTTAGGAGTAATTAGTTAATTAAGAAACTACTTTTTATATATAGAGATATCAAGATATCAAGTTGAAAAATGATCCTTCAAGGTAGAAATTTACATTTGACCTGATAATGGTAATTGTTAAATTTTACAAAAGATAATCGAAGACAGCTCCATAGACTAATTTGGCCATCGAAATCGAAATTTGAACTAGGCTATTTTCAACTTCCTCTACTCACATTTACATGTAGTGTAGTATACTGCTAGTTAATAATATATGCCTAGGCCAAGGATTATAACCATTATAATTATAACATTACTATTAATAATCATTAGTGACCAATTCAATTACCTTTCGGACTAAAACTTCTACCACACTTCTATCGCGTTTATTATCATTTACATCGGTTACAATCGTTTCCCTTAATATTGTTGTTGTTGCCCCTAATTTCCGCGCCATTTGATCTAAAGTGATAAGACTAGCTTTCATTTCTTCGGAGGATAGCCCTCTTAAGCGGCCCGAATCTTCAACACCAATCTCTGAAAATTCAATAATAATTTTGATCAATAAATTTAGTAGGTATTTGTAAATCTAACAATTTACTTTACAATACTAAAAATTAATGGAAAATAATAAATATCGGTACTAACCATAGATTGCTTCGCCTTGACCTTCACGTAATCGCCATTTCATCTGAATAAACAAAAAATTGTAAATCTACATAGGTATTTGTTTTAATGATATTTATAAATGCGATGTTTTGATTTTTAATAATAACCTGTGTAACCAAATGTTCAAATCGCTGCCTCGTTGGATTAATCAATTTTAATTTATATTCAATATTTCCAAATTGTGGCTCTAAATGATTGAAAATAAAAATTGAATAAGTGCGTGTTATATATTATGTAAAATCAGTTTCAAATATCATACCTGGAGGGAGGTCTTTATTCAATTGCCCATTCTTAGCCAAAAAATTTCCATTTTTTTCCTCATCCCAACGTTGTTGAGCAGGAACTTCAGAGTCAGAAGCCCCAGGATCAAAAAGACTTAAAAAAGAATCCATCTGTTTTCTTTCTTTCCTGAAATTAAGAAACAAAATTTCATTAAACTTTAATATTTATTAATTACCTATATTAATTTGTTATCTAGAATTAAGGTAATTAAAATTAGGCTGTTATCAAACGTACAAAAACCTAAAGTCTAACCTAAAGTCTAAATTCCTCAATCGAACCTTCTCAACTTAAGCTAATCTAACATAATCCTGAAAGTTAGGTTGAGTAATTGAGACTTAGGTGGGTACGTTCTGTTCTACAGATATATTCCCCTTAAAATTATAATTACCTATGTAAATATAAATTATGTATTTATGTATCTGTAAATACAGTTAATCTAAAATCTAATATATGTAATACAAAAATATAGAAACATTTGCAATTAAAATATTTAAAAATTTAAGAATCTAGTAGTACCTAGTTGTTTATAAATTTTTCATATTTCATAATAACTAGAATCTATAACTATAATTTAGGATTTGTTAGATAATATAATAAAATATTACATGAATATATTACATAGATATTCATGAACCTAGAAAATGAGGGCAATGGGTAAAAAACCTAAGTAAAATGTTCTAATAATATGTGCACTAGGTAGTATACTGATACTGTTTGATTATATACTATTATCGTGCATTTACTTTACTGATTTTCATTTTGCATACCTTTAATTTTTGCTAGCAATTTATTACATTCTATTACATTGAATTGATTGAACTACCAAATAAAATAAGTGAAAGGAAAAGTAAATTTAGGATAAATCATATAGGTATATAAAACTTATTATAACTTATTATGCATTTTAGGTTTAGGTGCCTACTTATGTAAGATTAAAAATACCTAGACGTCCTAGACCTTGTACTTTTAGGTACTTGCTTTACCTACTCTTTCCAATATTTTTAAACAATATTTTTATAAAAAAAATGAATAATCTGCTAACTAAACATAAGGAGAAGTATCGAATATTAACATAAACTACCTACTAAGGATAAATACCTACTAATATCAATTACATTACAATGGTAGTTGGGCAAAAAGCTAACTAATTAATCTTGGCTTATGGCATATCATATAACATTCAATTCACTTTCCTTATCACAAACTAAATTGCTGAGATTGCTATTAGGTACTTGTATTCATAAATACTCCCTATTAATAACACTGGGCAGAATTAATAACTATCTAGTAAAAAAACTTTAAAATTTTTATATAATGCTAAAGTATTAGATATAATATTAAATATTATGTTTCTAATAAAATTGCCATTCCCATTCCCATTCAAACCCAAATATGAATAATTTCTATCATTGACTTTCAGCTGATTTATAATTTTACTTTTAACGAATTATAGTTAGTACTAGAACCCGTATGTAGTATGAGTTACTTTTTATGTTTATCTTTAGAGTAGAGTTTTTAATTAGAATCCTTTATCATAAACTTGGACTTGAATTGAATATGAACACTTGAACTTACACTTGAACTAACTCGAAATATATAAAACCAAAATTAAAGTGCTCTAACTTAAACCTAAACCAAAACTAAATTGACTTTTTAAATTAAAGAAAGTGCTACACTACACAACAAAACAACATAGAAAAATTAGAGGTGAATATCTCATGACCTTTAATAAAAATAGATTTCACTGCAATGCTGTAGCAAGTACATAAAGAGTAAGATAAAGATAAATTGGTAGGTATAAATATACAAACTCAACAGAACACATAATATCTGTTATTTGGCATTCTTATACTCGACTTGATACTTTTTATATTCATTATTCAATAGCAGTTAGCAGTACCAGGACCAAAGGCATAATCTTTCGTCCTACCTTGACATTGTACCCATTACCTAGTCTAGTACCTAGAATTTTACATTTTCTTTTGAACTTTGTACAAAGATTCATGCAAAATTTTAACACAATTTAGATTTATATATGCTTATAGCTTAGCTTATGGTTTATAAATAAATAGAGATTAAAAGCTTACCTCCTAGTAGGTTTATTCCTACAATGCAAGGTATAGGTACATAATATATAGGTAGGCATAGGCATATAGGTATAGGTATATACATTTTGCTCTTGATCTTTCGGTTTATTTTTAAACTACTTTGCCTAATTTACAAATTCAAATTTTCTAAATCTATCAAGTTCAAGGTTTGTTTGAGAAGAGGAATAAGGTAATTACTTCAGTTTCAGCATACTCGTATGTACCTGTACCTATATAAATACCTTGATGCCAAAAATTCATTGTGCCAAACAAATTATAATGCTTGCCTGCGTTGCATTTACTTGATCTATATTGCCTAAATTATTTATTTTCAAAACATGCTTAATGCTTACTTATGGTTAGACTTATTCTTAGAGTAGGGTAATGATTAAAATCTCTAGATATTAGTTGATAATCATTAATCATAATAGGTAATGTAAATGTATGCTAATATTTTAGTTATTATTTAACAAAAAGCTTTTGAATAAAAAAGTTATTCCTTCCAACCAAGTATCCTAGATAAATTACAAATTTTACTTATTAAAAATACATAATCATAATTATAAATTAAATTACCATAATTAGTTAGTAATTATTAACTAGGTAAGGTGCTAATAAAACGCAGGTTGGGAAATGCTCTAATTTTTCAATTTTTACTTAATGATTAATTAAATTACTGATATACATATTTAATAAGTAAATAAAAGGAAGTGATGAGTGATGAAAGTATTTTATCTAAGAATAAGATACTTGCTTCCAGCCTTTATTCTTGCCTGCCTGTTTATTTCATGTTATAGGTGCTGAATTTTATTGTTGAAGTTATTTCAAAAATTAGATAAAATTGCAATTTACCGACCTGATGACGTCAATGATTATTATTAAACTTTTTGAACATGTAACAAGTTATGAATTAATAAGTATTTCAACTCAAAAATTGATGCACAAACAAGGGCACAAAATGCTCGGAATGAAATGAAGATCAGAAAAATCTTATATTTTTTTTTAAAGAATTTAAAAAAGTAAACAATTGAGAAATTTAAATTATAGAAATAGTCAATATTAATCCTTTTTTTCCTCATAATTTTAAAATTATTTTGTATGTACAAGTAGCATTATAGTTTTGAGATAAAATGATTGATAAAATCCTTTTTCAGTTTATTTTATATAATATTCCTCGAACCTTTAAATGGTAGGTACTAGGTACTATGTTATTTGTACTAGCTTGGTACCATAAATATGCATAACCTAACTAAAATATACACTTTATGATTTCTGATGTAATATTTAGCAAAGATGATGAAATTAATATTTGTTACCTTTATAATATAGAGCGTGCATAGCTTATTGTATACTTATACTTGTTCCTTACTAAAGGTATATTAAAATACAAGTTGGCAGTAGGGTACCCTACCTCATTTCATAACATTATGCAAGTAACTGAACCTACAAACGATTATTTTAAATTAATAGCAATAGCAACTATTTTAATTATTTCATAGATTTTTTACAAGAAATTGAAATAAGCAAAAGAAATAGCAATGCGGCTAGGTTTTCGTTCAAAATAATATCCAAACTAGCTTTACAGAACCGATATTGATATTTCTTTTATACTACATATTACCATCTATTACCTACCTTCCTACTACTTACTACCTACCTACCTACCTAGGTACTTGACATAAAAATAAGCAATTTCATCAGCCATGGTCACTGTCAATAGGTAGCTCTTGAAAAATATTTGGTATTATAAATAAGTGCTTTATACATTATGTAAAAT
This sequence comes from Nanhermannia cf. coronata Gr-Ori-00579, assembly GCA_034699045.1. NCBI lineage: Eukaryota > Metazoa > Arthropoda > Arachnida > Sarcoptiformes > Nanhermanniidae > Nanhermannia > Nanhermannia cf. coronata Gr-Ori-00579. Next base: position 7,211 of record JAQIXA010000007.1, on the reverse strand, counting down.
GTAGTAAAAGTTCTCCGAGTTCCTTTTCCATATGAATCCCAATAAGTAGGTATGTGATTGATTGGTGTAGGTACACCAAAAATTCTATAAACTATTTATAATATAATTAACTATTTTCTTGTAAGTGTAAATAAGTGTCATTAACCTGAACTGAGCTAAACTATGCTTAACTCCCTTTTAACCTTTTAGTTATATGATAAATTGCTCTACGAATAACAATGATAAAATAAATCTGTAAAGTACATACAACATTTTTTAAGTAGGATAGTTCTACACCACACTACCCTACGTACTTCGTACATATTACATACCTATTATAATTTTATATTTATCCTCAATTTAAAATTTTAACTTTATTATATTTAAAAGTCATATTCAACAGAATTTATCTTGATTCAATTTATATAAATTAAACTAACATAGAAGGCATACAAATTTACAGTTTATGATTCAAAATATATAATGGATAGACGTCATCCGTTTTTTATAATATTATGTCGATATTACTTACTTAAAGTTCAGGTTTAGATTTAATATACTTTTATCTATTTTAATCCTAGCTGATTTGAAAGTGAAGTTGAAATTGAAATGTAATCTACCTAGCGTGTGAAGGTATAATATATTAGAGTTAATTTTAATTTTATCTTTAACTTACCTACCTATATATCCCAATTAACGTTAATATGTACCTAGTACCTACCTAAAAATTATTTTATTTGAGTAGCAAATAGAAACAGACATAAATTATTATGATTATGATGGTTATTATTATTAATAAATCATCACGGGTTAATTTGATGATCAACAACAAAACACTAAAAAGAATCTTTAGAATTTAAATATACCTATATCTACAACTAATAAATTAGGTAATACTTAATACATTTGACTATGAATACATTATGTACCTAAGTATCTTTTTCTAAAATATGATCTGTATTATAATTATTAATTTTAAATTGAATATTTGTCGAGTCGAGTAGGTAGGTACTAACTACTAACCATAAAGCATAAAATTGAAACCATTCAATTCAAATTTATTCTCATACTCAGGGCTATATGATAGGAGATTAAAGTTTAGACAAAATTCAAGATCCATAATCGTGATCATGATTTAAAATGTTAATTAACTCTTCAGGTAATCGACATTTGTTAACTTTGAAAGTTGAACTCTATTTAAATTTTACATTTGATTATCTACCCAACTACAAAACTCATGCCTTTACCTAAACCTTTAATCATTACCCTTCCTTCCTAACCTTTTCTAATCTAGGTATATAGTCAATGGTCAATAATAACTAACTGTAGACTATAGACTATATATTAGGTTATATTAGGTAAGGTATTAATTTTCAACTAGGTTTCATATCTTAATTTACTACCCTACGAGTTTTGACTTTCAAATATCGCTTTTCCAAGCTGAATTCTTTCTACACCTGCCAAACAACATCAGAAGTATAATTATGTAAAAAAGCATCCAATAATGACTAATCGCAATACGAGGTCAGGAAAGGTCACAGAGTGCCAAATTTACTTCTGTTAATTCAGGTTAGGTTAGGGTTATTAATTAAGTTTGAGTTAGGTTGGTTTAGGTTAGGTTATAGGTAATTTATTAGTATTAGCTGTTTTTGACTTTTATTCATTATTGGGTGGAGCTGTAAAAAAACAACAGAAAACAATTATCTTTAGTCTTTAGTCTTTAGACCAGCAGATTCTTAGATATTCTGTTAAATATTAAACATATATATATTATTATTTAGCTTAGCTGGCAAAGTTGCGTTGACAGTTGCCCAACTAACTGTCATAGTCATAAGGCAGATGTTGATAAATATTTAATAAATATAAAATGAGTGGATGTAATTTAACTTTGCCCCCTAATTAATAAAATAAAGAATCGATACAAATACGAATATTACCTATTAATAATATTTAGATATCCTTTTTCTTATTACTAATATTATTATTATTAATATTAATATTACAAAGTATTTAGGTATTACATTACATACCTATTTAACTTAACATATTGAAGATTTAGTAAAATTATTGCTAAATTATAATTGTTTAAACTAGCCAATCATCATGCATAAATAGCTTACCTATTTAATAATATAAATAATACTACCTACCTACTACTCTAAAAATAAAGTTAAAATTGCAAACTTAACATTAATTCAAATGAAATGATTATTTGTTTCTATTTTTGCTTTTGCTTAAATCACCACCACAATTACAAGTCTATCTATAATCTTAACCTTAATTAGAATAAAAGAACTGAAATAGCTACATAAGTAGGTAAGTAAGTAAATTAATTATAATATAAACATTTTTACTTACACAATTGTCGGAGTCGGACCAGGAAGGATCAGATTGTTTAGTTTATAGTTGTCAGATGCTAATAAGATCAGCTATCTTTAAATATCTATTTTCTTCAGTGTCTGCAATCAACTTTTTCTCCTTATAAAACTATTGAATTATGTCGATTATGATGATGTGAATATCAAAAATTCATTTTTACTTTTTGCACATTTAGGTACTCTTACTCTTCAGATCTTTTCCTCAAGATTTCGATAATTAGTTGATTAAAAATAAACAAAAATATGGATTTTGAATTCTGATGCAATAATTCTAAAAAATAAGTCGAATTCAAAGAAAAGATCACAATCAAAAATCAAAATTGCAAATCGGTATATTTAATATTTAGTTGAGGACTGACTGGGGAAGTGAAAGGGCCCAAAAGTAGCAATTATTTTAGATTAGACAATTGGACTCGATAGTTAGGTTACATAAGGAAGTCTTATTTTAGTAGTCTTTGAAGTTAAAAAGATTAGAAATAGAAAGTACCTTTTATAGTAAACTAAACTATCTTACACAAAACACACGAAAATAAATTATTTGAGCCAAAAGTAAACTTAAACGATATGATATTTTACTGTAGGTTCTAATCTCTAATAAACTTTAAATTATAATCTCAATTATTAAATACTTACCCTACAGATATGTAGTGCAGAGTCAGAGAACTAGTATTTCACATTTCACAAGTTATACAATTACAAAATGAATTCTATAACTTTTATTTATAAATAGGTAGGTACCTAATTTAGAATTTAAAAATTTATTAATAATAACGATTGCTTATTATTTATTATAAAAAGTAGGGACAAACTGACTTTAAACTAGAATCTAATAAACTTCATAAAAGTAAAGTACTTTTATGAGGGATAAAATGTTTTTATAATGTGATTTAACTTTAATAGTTACGACATTATGTAAATTATTATATGTTGTAAGGGATAAAAGATAAAGTATTTTATTTATTTTTCCTATATTTAACTACTAACTATGAATATTTATATTTGATGACGATTATTCGATTTCGACTTCGATATATTATATACCTATGTATTAATTAATTACTTTTCAAAGTTTCGATTTCGTATTTCGTTTCGTATCGTATAGTATATGTATTAGGTACCCAATAAAACTGTACTGTACAGATTAGCATCAATGAAAAGGTATACTTTTATTCGTATGCACGTATGTATAGTTTTGCTAGGCAGAGTGCAGTATGTTATGCTATATTATGGCTTTTACGTGTACATAATATTATTATACAGTTAGTTCAGTTACCATATTTTCGCGCCGATAGGCCGCGGTCCATGTCATTCTATGGGTATGATGCGATAGAAAATTACTAAAATAAAATGCATTTTCTAATTTATATAGGTATACAGATTGGTAGGTATTAGGTATGTAAATTGTAATTGTAATTGTAAAGGTATAAATAAGATAAGATGCAAGCAAAATCAAAATTGTGCATCTTTATTAGTCTTTTACCTAACTTACTGCGATTAGGATTACTGATTATTTCAGTATCGTAATCGCATTTTACGTAATCGTAATTTAAATATTTCCGCAGATGCATTCTATAAAATTTTCTTTTCTTCATCAAATTTTGATAGATCAGGTACAAACAATGCAAAAAAAGTAAAAAAGGAAATAATTAATTTTTTGCTTTTCTTTATGCGAATAGTGTTTCGTATTCTTATACATTTGTGATCTTATTTAAAATGTACAAAATACATTTATTTAATTTACACATTAGATTTATCAAAATTTACCATAATTTTGGGTTTAGATCTCATATATTATTTCAATCCAGGGAATGTACATATTTGCTTTATATAGTTACTGATAGAATAGTTAGATATTTTAGTATATACAGTATAATGTATAAATAGTAAATATAGCTTGGATTTTTGATTTTGAATAAGATTTTCCAAAAATTTCCTTGCTTTCCTCTATACCTATATATACTTTCCTCTATATCCACTTGGTTTTGATGGATTGGATTGGATGTAAAAATATAGCAAATTGAGTTATGAAAAAAATCTCGTCTCATAGAGTGTAGAGATTTATCTAGTAGTGTTGTTGTACATATATATTAAAAAATAAGTAATAAGATAGATACTTAAGTTATAGGGTATGTAATGTACATGTACAGTTTGTTGACACTGACAATGATGATATTCATATTTCCCTTGTCCATTCAAAGTCGAGATAAAAGAATCGAGAACACATGTCAAATGATGGGTCTAATTAAAATCTTTGTATAATATATTGCCTTGTCCGTTGTCCTTATCATATCAATACCTCTCCCCTTATATTACAGATTACAGAATACTTTATACTCTTCCCGTACCCATAAGTACCGAATATACTAATAATAATATGTAATAATAATAATAACCTACCGCTGATGCCTAGTGCTAGTGCTAATACTAGTACAAATAATAATTAATACTTTACTAGCAATATTCATCATTAGTCATAGTCACATTGAAACACATCACCAATTGTTAATTGTGATCAAAATTCAACGAGTTTTATTGGTATGTATTTTGAATTTGATTTGGTCACAATTTTTTTAGATTTTTTAGAATTTCATCACACTTTTTGTGGTTCTTTTTCTATTTTTATATCCGTAGTATCTATAACTTTCACCACATGTTCATTATCAGTTCAATACATCATAAGCCAAATACTTTGAAATCATTTAACTCTTCTTTTTTGCATTATTTTTCAGTCGGTTAAATGAAACAAAACGAGTGGATTTTTATAGAATTTACATCCCCTTCGAAAATTTAATTTATTTGTTTTCCTATTTGAACCCTATAATACTAATAAGAGTATAATACATGAATGGGTAAATCTTATTACAATTATTTGCTTCTAAATTTAATCTTATTTTGCATACCCTATATATCGTATTCTTCTCCTAGTATTCGAACTCTGAAACAAATAAAAGCATAATACCGATAGGGTACCTTATGAGTTCGAGTACTAGTAGTATTAGTTATGTAATTGGTAGGATACTTTAGGCTTTTTGGATGTTTTATTGCATTTCGCTTCAGTTAACTTTGAGACTATTGTAAATAGATTTTTTTATTGAAGCTAATAGAAATAGTATTCTAGTAGTTCCAGTCTAGTTCTATTCTAGTTAGATTAAACCATACGATATTTGAATTTATGTACTACGATTAGTTACAAAATAAACAAATATAGTAGTAAAATTCCTCAATATTGATAGTAATATGTAAATATTTGCTAAATTGTAAAGTTTAGAGTTGAGGTTTACTTTTGCCTCAAGCTTGATTTTAAATGAAATTGAAATGTTTTATAAAAACAAATAAATATGTAGATTATAGACAGTGTAAGTACTTACTTTTTTATTTGTAAAAAAAACAGATCTGGTGCTTCAGATAGAAAATCGAAAATGCAAATCCTTATACTTTCCACTTAAAATAAAATTCAAATAGACTACAAAGTATAATAATATGTAATTATTTCTATTTAAGTCTTTATGATTAAAGGATTATTATATTTGAAATATAAGACGTTATACATAATTTTAATATACTATACCTTGAGCATTTTGATTATTGATTGGGACATCCTTAATGTCCCAAATTGATTTTCTCTAAATTAAGGCTGAGAAATCCAGTTCCCCGAAGGCTCTTGAAAGAAAAATATACTATTTAAAATTGTAAAATATCTCATTTTTAAAGTAAGAATTCCTCCTATAATCTTTCACCAATAAATGTCAATCATAATTCTCAATTGAGACTTGTGAATGCTTTCCAAATTTTGGCACGATTTTTTTGCCTAGGTATATATGTTTTAATAATCATGTACCTTTTAGTAAAGTATTGAGGAGGGTGTATTGCTTAATAACATGGTAAGTACAATAGGTTACAGTACCGATAATAAGTAGATTGCAAATGAATAGAGATATCAAATCATAAAGGCTAATTTACAGTCAATCACTAATCACTTTACTATTTTGAATTTAGATAGGGTTATTAAAAGTATTTTATTATTATCGTTCATGTGGCATTTATTTCTAAATAAACTGATGAAGAATTTATCAAAGGAACTATTCATTAGTCTTTAGTTTAATTAAAAACCATTTATTATTGAAAATCTATAAATAAAGAAACTGACTATGAATAAATATTCAAAATTTTATTTCTTTCACCTAAACTACGAATGGACATAATTTAATAAGCATAATATTAGCCATTATCATTATCATTCAACATTTCTTTATAAAGGTATCTACACCTACTTAAAGGACTTAAACGTATAGCGTAAATGTGTAATATATAGGTACATATTAGTATTTAGATTATATCTCTCTGAAGTCTGAAGCTTGTAAATACCTTTAAAACCTTGGTTTTCGTTGCGGTTATTTTATTTTATAAATTTAAATGTTTAATTTATTGATAAAAAAGTATCCTACTTAAAATTACTGCTCTCCAATGTCCCATATATAAATATATCAGTAGCAGTATTCGATTCCTTTGATTCCTCTTATTTAATCGATCTACTATAATATATCATTTTATCTTTATAAGTGGAATCATTTCGATATTATAGCCATATTCATATTATAGAAATAAAATCGATTTTACCCTCACGAAAGTCCACTCGGAATGCAAGATAATTTAAATCCAAAATATTTGAAATATTGAATTTTTAAAAATTCTGATGAAATTTTAAAACTTCCCGCTAAATACGTAATGCAAAGCCAAATATCATTCGATAGTGATGGTAGAGCTAAGGCTGCACAATCGGGTACCCAAATCCAATTGGGTACCCATTTAGAATTAACATGGTGGGTACTCGAGTACCAATTGGGTACCCAAATT